>JAPMOQ010015699.1:57920-72740 GCA_026543055.1 Argiope trifasciata | reverse complement strand
CCACGTGTTTGCCGTGCGTGGCGACCCATCAGATGGGTGGTACATTTCGGTCCCTGATGTATCAATCGGCTGGTATCCCAGACATTGACTGGGCTGCTCAAGGGGATCAAGCGAAGGGGTCACTCCTTGGGCTTGGCGTTAAGGGTGGTCACTGTCCCCGGGGGTGACTCTCAGCGTATAGGTTCTGGCTAGCATTATGGCAAGTGCCGAGGTTGGGATTTCCAGAGCCGGTAACTGCCATCCCATGTTGGGCTCCGTGGTGGGCGATGCCGTCGGGCCCGAATCTTTTCTAATGTCGTATGGCTAATTCTAATTTACACTATAGTAATGCTTATCCTAAATTTTTTGTAATTAGTGCTGAAAAAAACACTTTGAGCAATTTATCTCCTATTTTAATACACAAAACTATTGTTTCAATGATTGGAGAAGTGAAATCGATCAAGAAACTGAGCGGTGGAAACTTACTTGTTGAAGTTGCAAATTCAAAACAATCTGAAAATATATTAAAACTTGAGAAAATAGCAAATATCGAAGTTACTATCAGTCCACATCGGACATTAAACTATTCAAGAGGTGTTATTTCACAAAGCGAATTTAACAGAGATACCGAAGAAGATATCCTTGATGCTCTGAAAGCACAAAAAGTCATATCAGTTCGTAGAATATCAATAAAAAGAAATGGTCAAAATTTCCCAACAAAACATCTAATATTAACATTCGACACTCCTTTGTTGCCGAAATCGGTTAAAATTGCTTACATTAATTGTCCAGTTAAACATTATATACCAAATCCACTTCGATGTTTTAAATGTCAAAAATTTGGTCACACAATAACAGCCTGTAAATCTCCTAAGCAATTATGTGCTTACTGCTCTCTTCCAGATCATGAAAGTAATGCCTGCTCTTCTACAACACCAAAATGCTGCAACTGCTCCGCAGAACATCCAGCTTATTCAAAATCCTGCCCACGTTACAAACAAGAGAAAGAGATACAGACGATTAAAATTACTCGGAACATTTCATTTCCAGAAGCCCGAAAAATTGTAAACGACAGAACTCCCCAACCAGGTCTATCCTATTCAGCAGCTTTAAATCCCTCTCTCACTATCTCTGAGCAAAACTTAAAAAATGGTCAAACAAGTTCCATTTCTACAGCATTTGCAACAACACATTCTTCAGTAGATAATGAAACAATTACAATAAAGAAAAGCGACTGGTTAGCACTACTTGAGATAAAAAAATCATGGGAAAAAATTTCCTCTGCTTCTACCTTGTCCCAGAATACTACCAACCAAGCTGTTGCAAAAACAATTCTTCCAGCCATTGCTTCTGCCACAGTTGATATTAGCGAATTTCAATTTAATATTCCTACATCTTCTACAACGACTTCATCAAATATCAATAATTCATTAGATAAAGTTCCTCTTTCCAATGCACCTTCTTCAAAAGAGGGTTCTTTAGTTAAAAGAAATTCTAAAAAACCTCGAGATGATAAAAAACAGGAACACAAATCTACCGATTTAGTAAAATTAAAAGAATCAAAAGCTGCCAAACGTGCAAGAAGACTTGCTGAGAAAAGAGATATTTTAAACTCTCTTCCAAATAGTGTCCCTACTAAAAAAGATTTTTTGAAAGATTCTGTTAAAAAAACAAGTGAAGAACTTGATAACGATCCACTCCTTAAAATGCATTTGTCTGATGATGAAATGCTTACCAGTGACGGAGAAGTTCTTCCCACTTCTCCTTAGTGTTTTTGTCCTTCTGTTTGTGTTGTTGTTTCCTTTTTTTTTTTTTTTTTTTTTTTCTTTCTTTTCTATTTTATGGCCTCGTTCATTTCATGGAACTGTCGTGGTTTTCAAAACAAGAATACTGAATTAAAGGATCTTATTAACAAATATCATCCCGCCTTTCTTGCGTTACAAGAGACTTACCTCAAAACAGACAAACATAATATCCGTCATTATAAAATCTATAGCAAACATAATGCTCAAGAACGAGTTTCTGGTGGTGTTGCAATACTTGCTGCAAATGACATCCCTTCCATGCCCCTGAACCTTAATACCAACTTTCAGGCTGTGGCTATACGTATTCAGACACAATCCTTAATTACAGTTTGCAACATTTACTTACCTCCAAATGAAAATGTCAGTCAAATAGATCTTAATAATTTGATTTATCAACTCCCACATCCTTTTATAATTATTGGCGATCTTAACGGCCATAGTCCCCTATGGGGTAGTTCTGATAACAATTCCCGTGGTCTACAGATTGAAAAATTTCTTTCAGATCATAATTTATGTCTCTTAAATTCTGATGAAAAAACACATTTTCATTTACCCACACGTACATTTCATTCAGTTGACCTTGCAGTGTGTTCTCCATCTCTCTTGCCTTTTTTGAATTTAACAGTTGACAATAACTTGTATAACAGTGATCATTTTCCATTAATTATAACTGACAATAGACATAATGCAAATAGTATTTTCAGGCCACCTAAATATATCCTAAATGCCGCTAACTGGCAACGATTTACTTCACTAGTAAATTTTGATTCTGAAATAATTAGATCTTCCACTATAGACGATGCTCTTAATTATATTGTCAAAACCATAATTGAAACAGCAGATAAATCAATACCCAAGACGACTGGTAATTACAGAAAACAAAATAAACCATGGTGGAATGCTGACTGCCAACAGGCTTATAAGAAACAAAGAAAGGCTTGGGATATTTTCCGCAGGCGTCCCACAACTGAAAATTTCATCATTTTTAAAAAATCTAAATCGGAATCCAGAAGAATTCAAAGAATTAGTCGCAGAGCGTCATGGCAGAAGTTTGTTTCTGGCATAACATCAACTATATCTAGCAAAAAACTTTGGTATAAAATTAAAAAAATCTCTGGTGTCCCTCAATTGAATACTATTTCTGTCTTAGTTGATAAAGGAAAAACAATATCCACCCTAAAAGACATTGCAAATACCATCGCCTCGTCTTTAGCTGATACATGCAGTAGTGAAAATTACCCCCGTAAGATTTTAGAGAACAAAAAGAAAGCAGAAAAGCAAAAATTGCATTTTGATTCTAAGATTAATCTGTCCTATAACTGTGATTTTAGTTTTCAGGAATTTCAAACAAGTCTCTCAAAGATGCATGAATCTGCACCTGGCCCAGATAATATCACCTATACCATGATCAAACATCTAACAATAGAGTCACAGAAGAATTTGTTACATCTATACAACCGCATTTGGCGAGAACACCATTTTCCTGTTATTTGGCAACAGGCTGTAATTATTCCTCTCTTAAAACCAGGCAAAGATCCGACTAATCCATCTAACTACCGTCCAATAGCTTTGACAAGTTGTCTTTGTAAACTAATGGAAAGAATGATAAATAACAGATTAATTTATTACCTGGAAGACAGTAAATTGCTACATCCATCCCAAAGTGGATTTAGAAAAGGTCGTTGCACTCTTGATAATATTTTGGCCCTTGAAACTGATATCCGTCTCTCCTTTCTACAGAGAAAACATCTAGTTGCTATCTTTTTTGATATTGAAAAAGCATATGATAGAACTTGGAGATATGGAATTTTAAAAGACTTACATAACATCGGATTAAGAGGAAATCTTCCCATTTTTATAAAGAATTTTTTAAAACTCAGAAAATTTCAGGTTAGAGTGGGAACAGAGCTTTCAAATTTTTTTATTCAGGAGGAGGGTGTTCCCCAAGGTAGTGTTTTAAGTGTAACCCTCTTTATCGTAAAACTAAATAACATTTTAAAACAATTATCCCCTTTTGTGAAAGGATCATTATATGTTGATGACCTGTACATATCCTGTACAGGAAAGAATATGAATTTTATCCAAAGACAACTGCAGATTGCAATCAATAGTATTAATCAATGGTGTAATGATAATGGCTTTACTATTTCTACTTCGAAAACAGCTTGTGTCCATTTCTGTCAAAAACGCAATATTCATTTTGACCCTGAACTAAAATTAAATGGAGAAAACATACCATTTGTCAATGAAATTCGATTTTTGGGTGTTATCTTTGACAAAAAGCTCACCTTCTTGCCTCATATACAGCAGTTACGGAAAAAATGTGAAAGGTCTCTAAATATTTTAAAAGTTTTATCGACAACAGCATGGGGGGCTGACAGAATCTCCATGCTTAAGATTTACAAAGCTACTGTACTCTCTAAGCTTGATTATGGCTCTGTAATTTATGGCTCCGCTAGAAAAAGTATATTGAAAAAATTGGACCCAATTCACCATGCAGCTCTTCGTTTATGTACAGGAGCTTTCCGAACTTCACCCATTAAAAGCCTATATGTCGACAGTTTTGAACCATCCCTTGAATCTAGAAGGCAAATGCTTTCATTAAATTATTATTTTAAGATTAAATCAGATATAAGCCATCCATTTCACAATTTTGAACTGCGTCCTTATTTTATTCGATTGGCCGAAGCCAGGCAATCCTTTATTCCTGTATTTCATAGGAGAGTGCACAACATTCTTACAGATTTAAATCAACTCCATTTAAAAGTAACCCTTCAACCAAAAAATAAGTTCCCTCCTTGGAAAATTCCTGTTTTTCATTATTTAAACCCTTTTGCAAATTTTACTAAATCTGACACATCAGATATCATCTATCAACAAATATTTCTCGAGCACAGGCAGCATTATGCTGACTTTATTCCAATTTTTACAGATGGATCCAAATCAGCCAATAGTGTATCTTTTTCAGTTATTTTCCCGGATAATGTGTTTTCATTTAAAATTAATTCTTTCTGTTCAGTGTTCACGGCAGAGATAACTGCTATTTTATACGCACTAGAAGAAATCTATAATAGACTACAAAAGCAATTCATTATTTACACAGACTCCCTTAGTGCATTAGAATCTCTTAAATCATTTCATCCTCAGTATTATCACCCCCTTGTTTTAAATGTTTTGGATATTTTAAATAAACTGGAATCTAGAAATTTTAATGTTTTATTATGCTGGGTACCGTCTCATGTTGGGATTGTGGGCAATGAAAGAGCTGACAAAGCTGCCAAATTGGCGACTGCCTCAAAGAATACTTCTGCACCTGTAACAGACTTGAAAAAGCATTTAAAAATATCTCTCTTAAACAAATGGCAAAGAGAATGGGACATTGAAAGTGAAAACAAGCTTCATCGAATTAAACCTACTATCGAACTTTGGCCTTCACAAATGAATAGAAAAACGGATACAGTTCTCACCAGATTGAGACTGGGTCATACTCGGTACACGCATCGTCATCTGCTGTTAGGAGAACAAGCTCCAATGTGTTCTCGGTGCAATTGTACTGTGTCCGTCCAACATGTGCTTTCTGAATGCCCAAATTTTGATGCACAGCGTTTACATTTTTTAAAATCTAATAATATTGATTTATCTGCTTTACTTGGGAAAACACCCAATGATAATCTCTTACCCTTTTTAAAATCTATTGGTTTTTATTCACACATTTAGTGGGTTTTTTTTTTTCAAATTATATCAATCAATTTTGTTTTTCAAATTTTAAATTGTATCAAATAATTTCAAATTTTTTACCTTGAAATAACTTCACTTAGTCTGGCGCAGCATGGTCAAAAATATGGCCCTTGTGCCAAAAAACCAAACCAAACCAAACCATACCACTTTTCGCCTGCTTATTTGTAAAAAAATAAAAGCGGTCAATGAATGTATCATCAACGAAGCCATCATATATATTTCACGTTAATGATTGTATCATCAATGTAAAAGATTCATATGGATGTTAATTCATCATCGTCATATAACTTTGTCAACTATTGATAAGAAAATAAAAGAAAATTCCAATACAAATTATTTTTTAAATATTTCAAACAGCAAAAAATGGAAAACAAAGATAGAAAATGATCTTTGTATATCGTCAAGACCATAAATGAAACACAATTTACTGTCTTAAGAAAACTCTAAAATTTTATTGTTTATAAACCGCGTGATTCTAAAGAAACTATGGAAGAAACGTTTTGAAGACCAATCAAAGTAAAACTGAAAAGTAGAAAGCGGAGGAAGTCGGGTTTATTCTTTGTTGCAGGCAATCTAAACATCACGCTCAGCAATGATGGATGGTCACAAAATATCTGCCCGATGTTAAGATGTAAACGGTTCTTTTGTTTACCTTCCGACACCTGACACGGAAGCCAAAAAAAATATAATGTATTGACCTGGCTGTGCTTTCGATTCGTTCTTAAAAGATGACACGCACACCGCAGATTTTTATCTGATTTAATTACTCATACAAGAAATTCACACTTTCATTTTAGCCTTCTTATTATGCATAAGCAAAACATCCTTCAATATGATGGATGGCAGTTGCTGAAAAGGGTGGTGATTTTATTTGTTTGAATGAATGGCAGATATTCGATTGTTTTTAGATATTTTTTCACAGAGAGCATTCATTTCTAAAATGTTGTTGAAACTACGCTACTTAAAAAAAGAAAACGCTAAAATCAATGACTTCTGGAATAAAATGAAATGACAATATCTTTTTATCTCGCATTATTTTGGAAGTAATGGCAGTCAGATTTTGTCGCTTTCATCAAATGTTTGATTTTTTATTCACCGAATAATTTTTAAGATGAATTAATCTCTGATGCTATTTTTATAAAAACGATAAAGATATATTGATGCATTTTTAAAAATCCTACAATTTTAAAAGTAAATTTTTAAAAATTGAAATTATATTTTGATGTAAACAATATATCTGAATGATATCATTTTATTTTAATGCATCAAAAAAAAAAAAGAAGCCAATATGAGAATGCTTATTTCAGACTTTTATTATACAAAATTTCGATAAAAGTAAAATAACAGTTATTATTTTTAGACAGGGAACAAATATCAAATATATTTGGAAACATTGTCGCTAGCAACTCTAAGCAAAACTCTACAGAAAATAAACTTTGTAATCGAAAACATCACGCGACCAGTTCGTTTTGTACAACAAAAATCGATCGTTATTTCGATTTCTAATATCGATGGAAAAACATCAGTGACAGCACCGAATGTTTTCTTAAAGCACAAATGACATTTTAGAAAATATGTTTGATTAACATCTATCAAAACACGTAGGAAAATAAAAACAGAATCCTAAAATATCGAATGCTAATTAACACAGAAATATGTGCAGAAATAACACAAATTATTGTAACAATAATTTGTCGTCAAAAAATTATTATCAATAATTTGTAATGTCGAAAAAGTTACAATTGCGGAAAAGACAAGTTACATTTGTGGAATTCTGAATATGCAGTAGTTTTTATTTTTAAAAAGTTAGAAAATTTCTATTTAATTGATCATGAAGAAACATAAAAAAATTATTGACAAATTATAATCCATTCACTATTTCTGAAATCACATTTTAATAATTGCATTCATAAACATTCTTTGACTATACAAAATCTGTCTAAAGTCAAATTTTTTTCATTTCATCCAACTATCAATCAATGATTCTCAAGGGCGTGTGAACACCGATATTTATATTTTAGCTTTAATCATAAACCCTAAGTCGATCTGTCCCTTTTATGAATATAATAAGCATAAAACTGTTATGATATTTTTATCGCAACAATGATTAAACTAGTTAGTTTCATTATTTTTAATAATAGAAACTATTAAACAATCCTTATAATCTCAATTCTTAAATATCTTGAACGCGTACGGTATGCATTTAAGATTAACCTTTTGAACTCAGATTGATCATTTAAAACGGCGCATCGTTTTAACATTTTATTTATTTATGTATTTTTCACTTTTTTTATTAAAAATACAGAATAGCAAAAAGATGAAAATTAATTTTTTGGTACAATAAATAAGCTCTTGCATTAGGTGAATTACTTTTCCGAGGACGAAGGATTAAAAGAGTGAAAATGTTTTAACGTAGCATTTTAAAATTGGCATACTATCAGTAAATTGCATCATGAGTCAAATATAATTTTTTAATTAAAATATAAACACATTTAAAAGCTTTTCGTCGATATTTTCGGAGCACAAAACCTTTGTTTTAAATATTACCTGCATTCTTAGATTCAAACTCGGGACTATTGGGTTCGTAGCCATGTAACATAACCGCTAGACAAAAGGGTTCACTTCGGTAAAGATCTTATGTGGCTTATGAACTTACCACCACATTACTCCCCTCCAGTGAGTTGCAGTTGAGACTAACGATGTTATCGCACCAAGTTTTATGGCGGGCTACTAACGTTTTTATCGCGCGAAACGTTATGGTGGCTTTTACTACTGGTAGAGGGCGCCACGAATGTACCATTTGTTATTTCAGAACCAGAGTCACCAATGTTCGTTCTTGAGATTCGATATCGGGACTGTTGAGTCCTTATCTGACTAACATAACCGCTAGACAAAAGTGTACAGTCCTGTCTGGAAGTTCTTATGTGGCTTATGAACTCACCACCACACTACTTTAATAGTAGTGGAAAATCGCGTTTTAATGTATCAACTTCATTTATGAACCTCTTTATCTCTAATAAATTTCTAAGTTGTTGTTGTTGTGACTTATGGCACTTCTTAAGCCTGCTCACAGATATAAGTTAGCTATTTCAGCCGAGTGTGCCTCTCTTGTTTTTTCAGTAGTGAAACTAGGGCCAAGGCTAAGACTTAGCTACTTCATGCGTCACATTCGCTTGCACAATCCCTTTCTACAGGGGCGCATTCATACACCTCAAAAATAGAACACAGAAGAACCGAACTTGGAACCCGTGCAGCCAAATCACTGGGTAGATGCGTTACTCCTACGCCAAGACACTGCGAAATGATTAAGAATAGCTTATAACAGTATACGTCTCATTAGTTTAGTAAATTAATTTTAAACCAAGATCATTATGATAATATTGAATACATTTTTGGAAGCGAAAGTTAAATCTTTTGTTGACATTCTACAGGCAGATCTTTTGGATATATTAATAAATTTGGCACAAATATGCATTATACAGAGAGAGAAAATTGGGTCAAATTTTATAAGACAAATAAAATCGATGAATCAAACCTAAAGTATAATCATATGACGATGCTTCTGATCAGTCGAATGATGAGATCAGATGCTTCTGAACAGTCTGGTAGAATATCCTTTTGTTTAAGTTCCTCTAAGTATTTTTTTTTAATGTTTCTTGAACTTTATACATAATACTGGGGGAAAATATACCAACACCAAAACAAATTATAGAAGAATAATGAAATTTGGACAATGCATTTGTTTAGTTGACATGTTTAACTGATTAAATTTTCAAGGTCACAGGTTAATTTGTGCCAAAGAAAATGCATTTAAAATGTGAAATTCTCATAAATTAATAGCCGGTATATCCATCCGAGTTTCGAATTCTACCCTGCAAACGTGAATAGATTGTGTCATATTACAACCGAATGCCACTTTATGATATGGAGTTCCATGCTTGTTGTACTTGTTCTGTCAATACCGAGACTGTCAGTCCTGGCTGTGGATGATGCTGGAGTTGTGGTCCAATTATATCCCATACGTTCTCAATTAAGAGACAGATCTGGTGATCTAGCAGGCTAAGGTAAGATGCCGATACCCTGCAGAGCACGTTGCGTTACAACAGCAATGCATGGATTGGCGTTAATCTGTTTTAAAACTCCCCCTTGAATGCAATTCATGAATGATAGCACTACAAGAGGAATTACCCTCCTAATGAACAAATTTGCAATCATTATGTTTGGGATAAACTAGAGAATGATCCTGCTGTCATAGGAAATTGCTACACGGACCATGACTCCAGTGTAGATCCAGTGTTTTTAGGCCGCACAGAGTTTGGTTGCAGGCGTTTTCTTGACCTCCATCTGGCTAAAACATGGCCATCACTGGTACCAAGACAGAACCAACTTTCATCAGAAAACACAATAGATCTCCACTCTGTCCACCAATGAGCTTTGGTTTGAGACTTCTGACGCCGTAAATGGCAATGGCTTGATATCAATGGAATGCATGCAACAGAGCGCCTGGCTCGGAGCTGTCCTTGAAGTAACATTGACATTGTCCTTGAAATATTTATCATTGCGTCACTGTAGTACCTACTGCAACTCGAATTTCTGTCGCAGACGCAATACGATAAGCCACAGCCATACACCGATTAAGGCGGTCTTCCCTCTCTATAAAGCCGACTGCCAGGAGCCCGGTCTTCTTGAGGCGGTACCATCCCTTAACCATTGCTCCCAAAATAATGCACAGTTGATACATTCCGGCCAAGTCTTTCTGTAATATAGCGGAAAGAAAGGTCACTTTTTCGTGGTCATATTTTCCGACCTCGTTGAAACTCAGTGAGCTGTTGGTAATGGTTTCTTCGTCTTCTTTAAGACATTCTTGGCTAACATCAACTCAATATGTCAAATTTCAAAGATAAATGACGCTCACGAACTTTACAACACGCATTTAAAGCAAGCTTGTTATGCAAATTCTGAGTGCCGCTACTAGCGCCACATTTGCATGCGAAACGCAGAATTTGAATCGATGTCATGTTTCAGCTGTAAAAACACTCCTGCCAAATTTTGTTAATATAACACAAGTTTTTCTTGGTATTGGGGTTTTTTCCCTATATATATATATATATATATATATATGCTTTCACATTAACATCCTATTTTTCTAATTATTTCACTTTAAATCGCTTGTAATAATATTTTTATAATATTAAATCTTGTTCATATTTATCTTAGTTTACTGTTTTTACAGTCGATTTTATGAAGGAAAAATGTTGTACTTCATGATAAAACAGTGTACTATTCAAACGACAAATGTGTGTTTGCTGAACATAAAAGATATAATTTACATGAAATAATCTTCTAACACTCACACAACACCTCAAGTACTAAAATTATACCTATTAAAACAGTATGCAAATCACGTATAAATTTCATACAGAGGGACAATGAAAAATATGTTATTAGACAAGATAAAAATTTCGTAAAAATTCATATTTTCATTTTCTTTTTAAATAACGAAGAGCATGTCATAGTAAGGGCTATATTCAGCATGGATAGACCTAATAAATCTTTAACCCACTTACCCTGATTATTTTAAAAACATGTCCCGCTCTATCAAATTTTTTCTTTATCAGTCATAGGATGAAACGTGTCATACTTTGATGCCTATGGCAGAACTGGGTGCTATCCAATGTCTTATGTCGATAATATTGAACGTGCCAGGAATACACGTGCTTCTGATTCCGTGAGCAGCATGCATTATACAAGACATCTTAAATTTTATTCATGCCCTTTATGTTAATGTAATTAATTTTTTTTAATTGATGGATTACTTAGTGTTAAAGTTACTTCAATACCAATTCGTGGAAATCTCCCTTTCTAGTATTCATAGCCCAATATTTACTTCCATTACATGCATACCTAAGTTTATCAATATATACATATATGTATTTAAATTCTCGAGATGATTACAGAGGTGAATTCAAAAGTACAAAAAGTATGATATCGAAATATGAACATATTTTAAATTGTAATTTGATTAAAAAATAATCATTTTTTTTTTTCAAATTTAAAACTATTTTGCATTTGCAGAACCTCATATTATAAATTTTATGTATTCATTCAAATAATTTTTCATTCAAGACGATATCAATTAGTATTCACAGACAGATGAACATAATTGGAAGTTCATTAATTGCATTGTTTTATGGATTTCGAATTTACTTCAAAAATTTCAAATTGTAATTTAATTAAAAAAAATAATCATTTTTCAAATTTAAAATTATTTTGCATTTGCAGAGCCTCATATTATAAATTTTACGTATTCATTCAAATAATTTTTCATTCAAGACATAAATTTGTATTCACAAACATAGATGAGCATAATTGGAAGTTCATCAATTGCACTGTTTTAAGGATTTCGAATTTGCTTCAAAAATTTCAGACTGTAATTTGATTTAAAAAATCATCATTTTTTCGAATTTAAAATTATCTTGCCTTTGAAGAACCTCATATTATGAATTTTATGTATTCATTCAAATAACTTTTCATTCAGGACATCAATTAGTATTATTAGTATTCGCAGAAATAGATGAGCATAATTGGAAATTCATCAATTGCATTGTTTTATGGATTTCGAATTTACTGCAAACAGTACTTAAATGTTCACATTCTTACGTATTTCCAAAAATTATCCAGTGTGTAAAAACCGAACGTAATAAAATTTGTTTTTCCCAGGACTATTTATAGTGCTTAGTCTTATTAATTTTCAAAAGATGCAACAATATTACTTTTTTCCATAATATTTCTTAAAGACCACTATATCTTAAAACTAACTGAAGCTACATCCTAAATCGAATATTTTTGTTAAACTGGAAAATTATAATCCTAGATGTTTCAGATTTAACATGATAAGCTTACATAAAAATCGGTTACTCTGAAATAAAATCAATAAAGTTTCATTATGAGAATATAATATAAATTACATAAATTAAAATTGATGTAAATAATGCTTAGAAGCATCAAGGGAGCATGATATGATTATAGGCAATGTTTTTTAAAGACGGGATTGTTGACCTAGTCATCTGGATTCTGATTCTGAATCTCCAGTTGATTAAGTCGAGAAATAACCATATTTTGGCAATAAATTCGCTTCGTTCTCTATTCTCATTTTCTTTTAATGGTATTTTAATGCTAATATATGGATGATATTTTTAAAAGTATCAATATGTTTCAGTATTATAAAATTTCATAAAGATTATAATTTTTCATTTTAAAATAATATAAATTTTTTGACGAACTCAAATTATTTGATCTTCTTTTTTTTTCTTCTTTTTTTCAAAAATGTCTATTTCAGTTTCTTACTAATGTAGTTTACGATAATTAGCATTTTAAGTACTGTTTGCAGTAAATTCGAAATCCATAAAACAATTCAACTGATAAACTTCTAATTATGTTCATTTATGTCAGATATATGTTTGAGCTGCAATAGAATTTGAGAATGTTAAGCAATAAATTGATCCAAATTACAGAATAAAAATTTAAGCTTTGCTATATATTTTTTTATGCTGTGTTTTTTTTAATGGGAACGCACCAGCCTCATATTCTGAATGAGACATCCGCTATTACAACCAATCTTTTAACTATTTGGGTAATTATGATTGGCAACAAGAGTCATTTGCCAAGCGCAAGATGGTAAATCCTAAAAACGGTATTCCCTCTCAAGCTATATCTGCTTCGTTTGTATTACACTGATGGAAAAAAAATCCCAACACTAGGAAGGAGCAGTGCTAGATAAACGAAATTTGGTAGGCGAGTTTATGCATCTGAAAGATGACGTCGATTCAAATTTCGAGCTACACGCATAAGTGTGGCGCTAGTAGCGACAATATGAGCATGCAAATGAGGTTTGCTTTCAATAAGCGCTGTAAGGTTCGTGATCGTTATTTACAGTTGAGATTTGACGTAGTGGGTTAATATTAGTCAAGGATGCCTCTGAGAAGACGAAGAAGCCATTATCAACCGCTCACTGAGTTTGAACGAGGTCGTGTTGTAGGGCTACGAGAAGGTGGGTTTTCTTTCCGCGATATTGCTGAAAGACTAGGCAGGAATGTATCCACAGTGCATGAGTATTGGCGGCAGTGGTCAAGGGAAGGTACTTCCTCAAGAAGACCAGGTTCCGGGTGGCCACGTGGTACTACTGAGAGGGAAGACCGTCGTATTCGTCGCATGGCTGTGGCTAATTGTACTGCGTCTGCAGCTGAAATTCGAGCTGCAGTTGGCACCACAGTGACACAACGAACTGTGACAAATCGGTTACTTCAAGGACAGCTCCGAGCCAGACGCCCTGTACAGTGCATTCCACTGACTCCAAATACTGCCGTTTGTGACGTGAGTGGTGTCAAGCTAGAGATCATTGGTGGACGGAGTGGAGATCTGTTGTGTCTTCTGATGAAAGCCGGTTCTGCCTTGGTCGCAGTGATAGCCGTTTGTTGGTTAGAAGGAGGCCAGGTGAACGCCTGCTAGTGACCTGTCTGTGGCCTAGACACACAAGGCCAACTCCTGGAGTTATGGTTTGGGGAGCAATTTCGTATGACAGCAGGAGCACTCTCGTGGTTATCCCACGCACCCTGACTGCAAATTTGTACGTCAGTCTAGTGATACAACTTGTTGTGCTGCCATTCATGAACAACATTAAAGGGAGTCTTTTCCAACAGTATAATGCTCTCCCTCATACCGCTGTTGTAACCCAACATGCTCTACAGAGTGTCGACATGTTGCCTTGGCCTGCTAGATCACCAGATCTTTCTCCAATCGAGCACGTATGGGACATCATTGGACGACAACTCCAGCGTCATCCACAACCAGCATTAACCGTCCTGCATTGACCGCCCAAGTGCAACAGGCATGGAACTCCATCCCACAAACTGATATCCGACACCAGTACGAAACAATGCATGCACGTTTGCATGCTTTGCATTCAAAATTCTGGCGGTTACACCGGTTACTAATGTACCAACATTTAACATTTGAAATGGCTCTTCTCGCCAATGGCTCTACCTGTGATCTTGAAACTTTAATCAATTAAATATGTTACCGAGACAAATGTATTCCTAAAATTTTATTACTGTACAATAATTTTCTCTTGGTGTTGAGATTTTTTTTCCATCAGTGTATGTTGTATCTACTAGAAAATACATTGTGTTCTAAAATTCCAACCCCCCCTTCAAAGAAATGGGCCCAAATATTTAAATGTTGCCCATCGAAAATCATATAGAAAATCATCATTTAGTAATTCTATTCAGTTAACAAAGAA
>JAPMOQ010015699.1:0-37920 GCA_026543055.1 Argiope trifasciata | reverse complement strand
ATAGAATATTTTAGAATGAAGTTTATATGCGCTAAATTAAGATAAAAATTTGGACAAAATATCATTACTAATATATATATATATATGCTATAGGTTTCTAGATACCTTCGTCTGCTCATATGAATAAAAAATTAGTGGCATAAGAAAAATGTACAGCCATATTTCTTATATGATTGATTATTTCTTACGAAGTCAACCGTTTTGGTGCATAAATATGATTACAAGTCCAGTACACCATTTGTAGGATATGAAATATACGCATCATTCAAATAATTCTCTTATAAACTGTTTCTTCGATTTCTTTATAAATATTTATCCTATTGCCATTTAGATACACTGAAAATAAAGAATGATCTCTAGAAGTATAGGAATCGAAATTCCTATCCTAAAATGCTATTTTAACTTCAATAAAATTGCCATTTTTGGTTTACGACTGGAATAACTTGTATTCATCAAATAATATGTATTCCTTGAATGCTATAAAAAGTCTTTTATAGCCATCCTCTTATGAATAGACAGAAATTATGATAATTTGTTGCATAGATTAATAGAAAATGAAAGAATCAAGACTACATAAAAAACAAAATAAAAAATTGTCTATTCATTCGTACTAATAAAAAATATTCTGAAAATGATTTAATCTTCTATTGAACGGCTATAGTCCCAAGTTCGCTGAACGTTGATGCTGTTATTGAAAGACTTTCTTGGAATAAAGGTTATTTGAAAGTAGACGAAATGAGGATAAAACATTTCAGATAGAAAAGAAATAAAATTCAAATTTTGAAAAATATCTCGATGCCTTTATTATGTGGTGAGGTCCTTTTTCTATGAGTGAAAAGGTTTTCTACCTTTCTCAAAATTTCAACAATAGAGCGATATAAAACATGCAAATATAAGTTTTCAAAAATCTAAAGTATGAACATAATTTTTTTTACTTGCATTGTGTAACAATCTTAAATTCTACATTTTAATGTGTGAATATATAATTCTATAGAATTTGTTAGGAAAATGATACGATTCATTTTATATTTTTTAATTGGAATGTCTTCAAAAACAAACTTATTTTCGTAAAGTTTTATTTTAATTAGTCTATAATTGAAACGATTTCTGACGAATATCACCAAGTTGCTATTTTCCATTCCTTATATTCCCAAATTAAACTGCGTCTTTGTATGATATATAATTCTGCATTCCGAAACTGCAACATTCTATGTATTTTAATTGCAATTAAATGACTTTTGAATTAAAAAGACATAACATTAATATCGGGCTTTTATCATTTTATTATAGAGGTATTTATAATGTAGAATGCCTTAATTATTTTTCTGCACTTTATGCCAATGTTGAAAGGAAAAACGATATTAATAAAATAACTGTACTCTAACTAGAATATCTCCATTACAAACTTTGAACAAATACCATGGTATAAAACACATACGAAGAGGTCCAATGTCTTCCCGTGCAGTTCACAGAAATAGTAAGTAACTCGGTAATTTGACATTCTTTGGTTTGTATTCATAGATAGCGTAAACTGCAAAATGTTCTTAAATTAATTAAAATATTTTTCCCATCGTGCTGAGTTTCGGGAGTCATGTACAAAATCCCAGCTATCCTCTGAGGGATATATTGTGCTAAACAAATTTGTACACAATATTTACTAAGATCGCTCATCGTATCATAGTGATGATTTGACTCAGCCATTAGTTTGTTCAGCATCTTTCCAACTGTATTTGTGCCTACAAACAGTTGCTCTCAATACATTCAGTAATTTTTATATTGTTCTCAGGGCCGTTGAAGTTCCATTTTTATATTAATGAAAATGATAACTATTCATTTATGACTATAAAACGTATGATTATGAGTGCATTGTAATCTTCTAATGTGAAATTTTGAGTATTAGTGCATGAGCCAGGTTTGCTTGGATCATGTAAGCGAAATTTATAATTCGTTTATGATTATTCTTAAATATTTGAAACACTAGTAAATTCGGGAAAAGTTATTTTCTGACAAGAAACCATTGTTTTTATCCCCCTATTACTACGAAAATCTGTCATAGTTGGTGTTCCCATACACAGTAAAATTATATTTTTAAAACAATTTAAAATTTTCGATATTTCCTTAACAATTTGCCCAGAAATTTCAAATTCAGAATTTTACTAACTTCTTCATTAGAAAGCTGCGAAGCTTTTGGCATTTTGAAATGCAGAATAGACGAATGTCTTACTTTCCTTATTACGTATTTTATTAGGCTTTGCTTTGACGTCATGATTGCCTATTGCATAAAATTGCATTTATCGCTAGACGTTTCGGCAGATCATCTCTGTCTATTTCGCGTTTTAAAAATTGGTGTTAAAAACGGATTATAACTACTGTTTTTTTAAACAGAATAGACATATTTGTACAATTAATTGCATCAAAGTACATCATATGCAGCAAAAAATACAGGCAAAATGCACGACTCTATAAATTTTTGAGATAGTTCCAATTTTTTGTATGATTTTCTAATCTTTTTTGGTTTAATTTCCGTAGATTAATGTAATCAGGTCCTGTTAATTAGCTGTTAACCTTTGTTTGCTTCTTTTAAAAAAAATAATTCCATGATACCTCTCTTTTCGGGTATGCACTTCATATTGATTCATCTCAAAATCCATAAAATATTTGAAATGTTTATGGATTACCTGTGATTTCTGTGGCAAAATTTGTGCCTTTGAATAGTTTGATTTCAGTTTATAAGGCTGGAAAACGATATTTTGATGCCCGTACAATGCACGAGGAAGACAGTTAAAAGGCTGGTTTGGCATAATTATATTGAAATGCTGTGGATTATCTCAGAATACTGATGAGTAGCTTTTAGCATTGTTAAATCTTTACTTTTGACACTAAAGGACGAGATTCATACATATAAACTTGAAATTACTGAGATGTATACTATATCAATAAAATATGTATTGATAATTATCAGGGTATCTGCCAGGGTAATAATCATCGCCTTATTCCATCATGACACCTTTCTCTATTCTCCTTTTCCCTGGACAGAAATTAAATACAATATCAATATTCTCAGAAGGAGACCAAATTTCTCTTTTGCAAGATTGGGAATAGAAATGTAATTACATAATATCAGTTCAATTCTCCTAATAGAGTAGAAGATGGATAATGTGAAAGAATATACTTTTTAATGTGTCCCATACTTTTTTCTTCCGATCTTGGCAGAATCGATTACATTCCTGTACTATCTTGAGTTATCGAAGAACAACAGTAAGACTTCATTAGTTTTCTTTAATTTTGGACAAACACACATGAACTATACTACCAAGAACGCACTTGAAAACACTGGCACTGCATATTTTATAGCAATAAAATATGTATTGACTATAATACTAGCGAAATATGGTGCGAGTAAGTTTGAACGGCGGGATCATACCATCTCGTTTTAAATTTGTCATATCTTTCTTGATTCTCTTTCTCACCAAACGGCGCAGTTGTTACAATATTTATTGTTAACTGTTACGGATAGACAAAAGTCAGTTTTAATCCAATAACTCTTATTAATTATTAAATATTTAACATTAATCTTTGTTTACTATATAATTATAATTATGAACTATTTCAAAGAGAAGTTGTATTATTTCATGAAGGTTTTTACGATAAATCTAAGAAGGGAAGCTCTATTTATGACATTCACTTACTATGTAGCCATTAATAATTTTGTACGTGCTGCTGATTTGAATTTCTCTTGCCTCTAAAAGTATTCAGTGCTTTAATTTTTACAATGGCCATTTAACTGTCTATGAAATTATATTACTTCAGGGTATTAGTTTCCCTAGATGTCTAATTTGTTAATTTTACTTTGCTCATCTTCATAGTTGGATCTAAAGATGATCCATGTAATCCCCTCCTAATATATGCATATATATATTCTCATCACACAACATTCAGCAAAAAACAAAATACATATGAATTATGAGTAAAAAGTGTCAACTTAATGGTTTTGCTTTGCCATCTAAAAGAAAAAAAATCTAGTTCATCATTGAAATTCAGACAGAAACTATAGTGTCGCGAACTATAATCGAGTGACCTTGAACAGACACTCATCTAAGAAATCCGGAGACAAATTAATAACATAGATCTCTCAGACAAAAAAAAATTAATCTTTTTGTACATGATTTAAAACCGGCCTGTTCGCTAATTTGTAAATTTTATTCTTATGCCAATGTTAATACTTTTCCAAAACTTATTTACACTGCGTGTTGATATAATAATTAAAATGTGCCAAAAATGATTAATTACATTCTTGAAGAGATTTATTAAATGATAAATTTATTCGGCTAATGAATCACTAAATGAACCTACCTTATTATCAAGAAAATAGAGTTCTATTAATCATTGAATCTGAATATAAATACAAAATTGCTGTGAAATATAGGAGGTGGGGTATACATTATCGAACAACATTAGTGATGACGCATTATTAGCTTTTATTGTTTTCGACAAACTACATCTTCATTTCAAATCATATATATCTTTTATGTCCCAGCAGTATCGATTGTGTTATGAAGCTATAGCAGAAAGTAGTGACATTCATAGACATAAAAATTATTGCGAACTGTATCAAATTCTTTTTTAATAGTAGTTGGTTAAATTAAACAACTTCGCTCTATTTAAGTGCTAAAATTTTTCCTTTTTTAATTTTAAAAGTTGTAATTTTTACCTGTTTTGTTTTAATTTTAAATTATCTTTTGTCATTAGAGACATATACGGTTTTTCAGATTTATAATTTTTTTAAAAATTAAATCAAGATTCTTATTTATTTCGGACTACATTTACTTCATACGATAATTTTTGTTAGATTTTTTGGAATCGATAAAATGATAATCCATCATCCCATTAACAAAATTCACTCCCGATTATTTTTCTAAATGTAAGCTAACTACAAAATGAGATCGGAAGATGGATAAAATTTGTTACGGAGATATAACTTCTAAAATATAGGTATGCATCAAATTTGAAATCAAATCTGTCAAGAGAATGGACTGTTGCCGGTTTTACTTTCGCAAGCATATAAGCAGTAACTCAAAAATACAATTACTTAAATGTATAAAAATATGTGGATTTTCATATATAAGTGTAGTCTTATCTTATGACCAAAATTGCAGATCAAACATATTTTGGTTTTGTCGGTAGAGAAAGAATGTGTCCAAAATCTACGCTTGATTTTCTTCAAGGCATCAATTGATCACAAAAATGACTCTCTAGTCTTCCGTAACTAATATTCTCCAGTAGTTTATTATTGATAGAATATAACTACATTTTAGAGAGTATTTCATAAAAATTCAGAGATATAACTCCTTCTGATTTAATCTATCACCACAAAAACTATATAGTTTTTTATCGCCATTGAAAGTAAAAGAATTGTTGAAAAGCGTGTCACTGACTCTGGTTCTCATGTTTTTATCAAATCGCATTTCAATCCGTTCCAAACAATTTAGCAAAAACAAGCAGTTTAATGTTTAACACGTCATAAATTTTTATTACATTTCATTCGTGTTTGACAAAAGATTACATCTTTTTGAAATAACTTAATGCATACAAATACCATTTTATTTTATAGTTTGGATGGTAACATATCACGTAGTGAAATAAGCTTCAAAGTTTCTCTTCGTGTATTCTGATACGGATTTGGGAATCTTTGTCATTATAATCGTATATTTAATTTACTATAGCCACCTTTGATAACTATTTGGTTTGTCGAGATTAATCTTAGTTTTAAAAAACTTTTATTCAATATTTTAACTAAATTAGTCTCTTAATAGAGTCTCTAGAAAAATACTTTGTACTGGAAACCATAAGTTTGGTGAATAATACTATTCATATTTCTATGCATCTTACGATTGTGAATAAAATTATTTGAAATCAAAATGTATCTTTTATTAAAACATTTGATGCCACGTGATATTAAAAAGTATTTAAAATTATATTGTGTACAAATGTATCAGTAATTTTTAAATATATTTATATTATGCTCAGATTTATTCAACTGAATATCTTAATGCATCTTGTTGCTTTCTTACTATAATGAACTTGAACCGTATTTAACTGAGGTGACCAGCTAACTGCTATTTTTATTATTTTTTTAATTCTCATCATATTGGAAGTAAAACGTGCTATTTTTTCTCAAAATATATTGCTTAATTTCAGTGTTCATCCAATCCAAATCATTTAATAACAGTAGAAAAATGTCAAGTTCTATGCTTTTATGTTTATAATTTCATGTATTTCTCATGTTATCAAAGAAGTAAATCACTATCCATATCTAATCAAAATCACAGTAATCACACCTACAGACATGAAGGGTTAACAACCGTTTACACAAGTATAAAACTCGGCTCTTAAGTATCATCAAGACCACACACATGCGGATTTATGCATAATTGTTGCATTACATTAATGTCACGAAATATAAATAAAATCAGTACCTAAATACCAGACTTTCCCCTTCTCAGCGTTAACAAGGGTTGTAAGCTGATCTTTATCATTCCATCGACATGCTGTTAATTAATGTAGTGAAATGTGTTCCCTCGACTAAGAAAAATACTCATCATGGGAATGGTGTTAAATACTTTTAATAAAAAGCTATAAATCTATCAATGTAGTGCGTTGAGCTGTTGGGAAGTCCGCCTTTTGTATGGAGAGCAAATTATAGAGTGTGGTCAAACAGTCTCTGAGAAGGAGATCACGTACAATTTTTTAAATTGCCCGTTGGAATTGAGGCCATAACTCAAATCAGACGGAAGCTGTGTTTTCGGTCGTCAATTTAGATATATGCGTAAAATGGAAATTGACCACCATCCATTAAAGAGTTTGTAGTAAGAGTGTATCGACATGGTTGATAGTTAATGAATTTAAATGTTCATTATTGGGTTTATTTTTAATTAATTATTAATGTTGTTATCTTCATGGTATATAAATATTTCCTTTTATTGTTAATGACTTATTTTAATTTTTTTACATTTAAATATGTTGGAAGATTGTTTTTCTTGTTGTATTTAAAAGCGGCGATCCTTTAAGGGGAATAAGTACCCATTTGACCGCCGTTTTAAATCTAGTATTAATTTTGATAGGAGTTGCATTTTAATGATTGTTTAAACCCATAAGAAATGAAACCCAAAAAATTACTTTGTATTTCTAAAATTTAAAATAACAGGTAGTATTTCCGGAGATGGGAGTTTGTTGCTTGTTTTATTAGAAACAAAAATAAAGATTTGTGGTTACGAGCAGCGATGAAAATTGCCAAAATATTAAATTCTTTGAAACATACAAATACCCAGTCTTTGATACAAAATTCTCAAACAATGTATAAAAAAATTCAGTTTCAGGTCGATTCTTGTTGCTATACTCTTATTAAAGATCATGGGTCTGAAATCTTATAAATAGTTTTCAATTGACGTAGATTAAACAAATATTTTGTAATTGTAGAGATTACTGAAATTCGACATAAAAACATACTCATTTTGTGAACTGCTACTCATCTATAACGAGTTTTTTTTTAATGAGACAAAAAATCATTTATAGCAAATAATTTGAGTATAAAATTGAAATGAAAGGAGCTCCTAGACAAATCCATTGCTAGATCCTGTATATAGCTATGATTGTATTTGAACGAAAATAATATTTTTAGAGTTATTTAATTTATGTTAATACTTCTTTATTTCGTGATTTTAAATACGAAGAGGGCAATTTTTTCTTCTGTATTGAGTTTGGCAGCTATAGCATACAATCAATTCACTTTTTTTCTTCTTCTTGTGAATCTTTTTAACTATCTTCATTGAAAAGCGATTTTGTCACTTCAACAATTTTATCCATAAACTTCTGAGTCGTGTTGGCTTTTTTTTAAAATATTTTGTTAGTAAGTTCTTTTTCAAAAGACGGTAGTTTTTCAGTATGAAAATCGGTTTAGAATACTTTGTCAGTATCAACAGTATTTTCTTTAGAACATTTCTGTGAAATTGCAGGATTCATCATGATTAATGCAAGTGCAATTTGATATTTTTTTAAATAAATTTTATTAATAAAAAAAAGAAATCCGGCTGAAGTAGATTTATTTAATTTTCATATGTATTTTTTTTTCCAGAAGGCGATCGGTTATTCATATAAAAATAAGATAAAAATTATGGTAAATTTTTTTAGAATTACTTTTGATTAGCTGTTTAAGATGGAATCCATTTATTTATTTTTAAATCGGTTATAAATTACAAAAATAAGCATTTTCGAATAAAGATTACTGAATAATTCATGAAGTAAAGTAAAGAAGAACGAAATCTTTTCCGTTCTTCTGCCTTATATATGATATTTTTCAATCATCTGAATTCAATGGGTTGGATGGATAAACGATTTCCATTATTTCTTCTACTCAAACATTTTAGTTAATTCTTCTACTAGAAACTTCTGATTAATTTATACTTTGCAGCTAAATTTTTCTAAAATTTTCCTCGCATTTTTTCTTTTAATTTGATATTTCCCGTCTTCCCGGAAGAATATGAACTAATGGTCATTTATGAGCTTTGTATTAGGAAAAAAAAGGCTCCACCATAGTAAAGGAGTTGGCGGATTTCGCAAGATTTAATCACTGCCTACCATCAATTGACACAGCTGTATAAACAATATTAAATTATATCCATAATTATAAAGATATAAATTATAACCGTAATATGGACCTAAAAAATGAGCTGTTATACTCCTCGTAAATGTGAATGGAAGAAGTTAGGTATGAAGTTCACGATCTGGACAACAGGAAAAAACTTGAAGTGGCCTAATTTCCTCTTGATATCTGTTATTGCTGAAGATATAATTATTGGGTGCATGATACAGCTGTTGACGTTGTTCCTGGAGTACCCAGGAGTGTGACCTTTGCAATAATCTTCTCTTGCAAGTGTGGAAGGATTATGACTGGAAGCTACTCTTTGTTATTCCCTATTTGAAGTTATGAATATAACTGACTCGTTTTGATTGATTTATTCCTAGTGACTTAATTAGTTTCATATCCAGTTCTTTGAACTGAGATGCACTTCATAGGATGTAGGTTGTGAATTGTTCTGGTTTGTAAAAGAATTCTTAAAAAAACTTTGAAATGAGAAATGATTTTAATACATCTTGAAAACTTTTCTGTGGATGCAACTTTTAATCTAATATATAGTATCTTCTTATGTGTCCTATTATAGAGTCAGGATTGCATCAGTTCTATCCTTACTGTAATCATTTTTAATAGGGCAAGCGCAGAATGTTAATAAATTTGAAAGTTTTTTAATTAAACTGTGACATTTCAATTAGACAGAAAAATGGCAAATAGAAGAAAAGGTGTATAGTTTTACAGCTTTTGTCATATACTCCTTTGATGTATCAGAATGCAAAAGAGCCTCTTTCTCACCCTCGATCTTCAGTGAAAATTTAAAAAAAGAATTATGTTCTCTATCTTGTTCAAGACAACATTTTCTGTTACTGTATATGTGAGATCACCAGGTAAGTTAGCTGGTTGCCAAGTGAAATGCTCCTTACTAACAGGATTGCTTGAAAATTTCCTATAAATCAACGAGAACGACATCACGTTAAATATTTTTCCTCATGAAGTACGCTTTATCCACTCCTTTCCAATTTTGTAACTTAGGTGATGATATGATATTCAATGCATTCGTAAGAAAACATTAGTTACGTTATTTCTGTAATAATTTGCCATGTAAAGTTTACAATTGTTTTTAACATGATCGTTGGTTCATTGCTTTAGTTATATTGCTGGATGAATAAGTATGCTTCTATTTATAAGAAAATACAGGTTGCCTATGCTAACAACTATTGATTTTGGGACAGCATCAAAATTTTTAACTCCTTTCTTTGTCTTTCTCATAATGCCACAACTCTTAAATAAAACCATGATTACTATACTTGGATCGATTGAGAGCAATCTTGCAAATTGTCAGTAAATACCCAGTGCGCATTATTCTCAAGAATATCTGAGTTGTATCGATAACGCCTTTTCCAAATATTACTGTTTTGATTGAGTATGACTTTTCTTTGATTATACCACCTTTTGTTTAGCTTGAGAAAGATGAAGTTTATAATATCTATTACTATTTGCATAATGGCACTAAAACTTTCATTTCAGTTTTCTCATTTGCATTGTATCCTAAGTAAAGGCTAAAATACACCTATTCTTGTTTAAATGCAAAATGTGAAGAAGTTGCCCAAAATAATCTACGAATTTTTTAGTTATTTTTTTCCAAATATCCCAATATTTTGTAAGAATTTTTTATAAAGGCATGATGTAAAGTATATGTGCAATTGCATGACACATTTGGCTCATTTCTCTTAACACAGCTAAAGCGACTTTACTGGCTACTATAATACTTAGCTTGGGCAAGATTCATACTAAGATTATTAATTCAAACTGAAGCAGCCATAGTCGAGTAGTTTTCCCCTTGTTAATTTAATCAACATCGTCTACAGACTGTTTTTTCAGCTTCGTAATGATTTGTTTTTGCTCTGTACAATCAATGACGGTGTATTCTCGTGAAGGTGTATTGGAGACTAGTACCTACATTTGAAATGTCTTTATTTTCTATGATTATTCCTCAAATAGTCTCCAATATTCTACTCTGTGATTGAAAACTGCTGTCATAAACATGTCTTGAAAGCCTATGGGAGATTGTTGTTTTAAGTTATGCAATTTTTTAATTTACTCCACTATTTTACTCCATTATTGCACTATTATTCTAATATATTTCTTAATTTATTTCACTATTCTTCTAATATATTTCTTAATATATTTCACTACTCTTCTAATATATTTCTTTCTTAATTTATTTCACTATTCTTCTAATATATTTCTTTCTTAATTTATTTCACTATTCTTCAATATAAAAAAGATCGATCTTAAGTAGTTCGTTCGTTCGTCTGTAGCCTACCGGTCGAATGGTGATATTTGGAAACATTTCATTTTCACTACATTGCTATCTGCTATCGAAACCAAAATTATTATCACCGATATAGTTGGAGATATAGTTTTATAGTTAGTATAAAATTATATTATTCATTCACAAAGAAGATAAGGACATGATACTATAAAGCAGAATAACTACACCACTGTATATACATTATTTAGATTGAAAAAAAATTAATAATTTCAGCCTTTTTAAATATTAAAGATTACATTGAGATGCAATGTAAACACTTTTTCCTTTATTTCAAAATTCATAAATTTTAATTTAACACTATGTCCTGCATTTTATTTACAGAAGGCTATACGTGTTCTCAGTCTTAAAAAATTTTTGATTTTAAATTATGTTATATATTTTTCCTTTCAAAATAAAAATGCACAGAATTATTTTAAAAAATGGGTGTCACAGACGTTTTGGGACATTATTAGAAAAAAATATTAAAATGTGAAATTTTTATATAAATATTTTATAATATTTTTTTGCTTGCAAAATATTATTTTCAAGTTCTACAGTTCAAAAAACATTTATTAGATGCATATAATTAAAGAAAATTATTGGAAAAAGTCATATGTTACAGATATTTTTTATGTGAAATATATTGCTGTTTGAAAGTGCTATATATAAATTTTAATCTTTTAATAATGCATTGAATAGTTAATTATCTATGTTTACAAAAAAATCCTAATTGCTTTACTATAATGATGCCTTTTCTCTGTTTCTAAAAAATCAAAAGAATATTTGATAAAAATTCAAAAATTTTATGCTTTTTCTTCTATTTTGACTTAGTTGAAAGGGACGATAAAGAGAAACCAAGTCACTTCATATGGTCACGCGACACAAGCAATAAGTTACTGTTAACATTTTGAATTTTATATTTTTTTAGTTACTGTATACAGCGCAATTTTGTATAAATTTTTTAATTTGTAGCTTTCTGGGCAATAAACATGTGTTGCTACTAAAATTCATTTTGATGAATATATTTTAATATGGCAGTTCTCGTATTGGGTATCTGCCTGATTCTCAATAAGCTCTTTAATAAGAATTTAAAAAACAGTAAGCTAATAGGAAACAGCTTAAAAAAAAGAATCTATCCAAGAAAATCAATTAGCTTTGTATATCACTGAGTTTTGGTTTCTTATTGCGTCAGGTGACAGGAAATCCAGTATAAGTTACTAGATAATGTAATTTTTATGGGAAAGTACCTTCCTAAAAAAATTGCAAAAAATAATCGAAAGACCAGACTTTAATTCACCTTATGTGGTATATACTTGACTATGCATTCGAATTTTCTCCTGCTTAAACAAATTGATCAATTCCCGGGGTCTATTGATCACTTGGTAATTGAGGATGAGATGCTTCCGGTATGGTGATTAGATCTCGCCAACCCGGCGGGTACAATAATAGGTGGAGGTGATACCCTCCCATCCATGACAACACGACTCCCTTCGGGGAAGGTTGTACCATGGTCGGTGATGGTCATTAGAACTCAACCACAGTTCCCACCAGTGTTGCTGTTGAGGCGGTCTGACCATTCAGTTTTACGTGGTTTATCTCTGTGCCTTCGAGGCGGATCGGAGGTCAGTAGTATGACTTAAACAAATTAATCGATGATCGTTTTTTTTTTTAAGTATTCTTAAAATTAATTTACTTAAAATTACGTTTGTTTCATTTTAAAAATTTCTATTTAAAAATGAAAATATGAAAATTAAAATTTAGATCTGTTCTAAACTTCATCATTTTAAATTTATTTCCTTTGTAAGGCTGAAGTATTTGATTGAAAATCGTTGATTTCATAATTAAAGCTTTAATAAGATATCATTTTAATAAAAACCTGATTGGCTTATAGCTATACTCATATATAATAGATAGCCAAAAACTCTGCTATCAATTGTCTTTTCATTGTTACCCAATATTTTATAATGTTTATGTTTCAGTTAATCTATAATAATGTATATACAGAATTGTTCATTTTAATCAAGGCCGAATAAATAATTTCAAAAATGTTACAAATAATTGTCTAAAATATCAAAAATGTTCAAAATTATATAAACAAAGATTATTTGAATTAATATAAATGCTGTTAAAGATAAATTAAAATGTTATATAGTTATTCTGTCCTATCTATACTGATATTATAAGTGTAAAAGTTTGGATGGATGGATGTTAGTTCGTCAATCCCGCCGGAATGGCTGAACGGAATTGGAGAAAATTTGTTACAGATATAGATTATAGTCTGGAATATAATATAGAGTACTATTTATTCTGATAAATTGAGGAGTTAATTTTTTATTAATTGAAATCTGACTTTCGTGCCAAAAAGCTGAGACCAAACCCCGCCAATGATGAGTAAGGCTCCAGGTATTTTTCCCAACAGTAATCGGTTAGACTTAGCAGAATCTCAGCCGATTATTTCAAAGCCGTTTATTTTTGTAGTGTTTGATTTATTTAAAATCAAATATTAAGTTGAAGTACTTTTAAATTAAAAGAAAACAGAATAAAGGAAATAAAAAATTTCTAATCTGCATCGCTTTACCCCAACTAGAGTAGGAAAGTCACACATTTGCTTTATGTCTACTGGCGTTCATGTGTGATTGTTGATAACTATCTTGATTTCATTTAAATAAAAGATTAAAAATAATGTATATAATACTGTTGTAGCTATCTCAGTCTGGATCAGTAAACAAAATGAATAAGCCTTGATTTTAAAGAAATACGGACTTAATTTTTCTGTTTTATTTTATTTCAGGTGCACACTCTAAATAAATTGTTTTTAGGTTAGTTGTGTACTTTATAATTGGTTAAGTTGTTCTTTTATGCTATAATGACGGTAACTAGAAGTAGAGAGTTGAATCCTCAAGCAGAGTTTAGAAGAATTAAGGAAGCGGAGCGACAGGCTACATCTAGATCAGCTGAAACGCCGTTGGAATAACGGAATTGATCAAACTGTCTTATTCATACACATCAAAATTTCCTCGCGTACAAAGTCGTGGGTAAAAGTTAATTGGTCATATTTATTAAAAAATTTGCGCAAACATTCTACACTGTAAAGCTTTTTTTTTCTATAATCAAAAATAGTCGAATGATGAAACTTTGAATCTGATACTAAGTGTTCATCGGCGAATCTTCCAATAATGGTCACTGAAATTATCTTAAATAGGATTAATCAAAAACTTTTAAGGCAATTTTTTTTGCTTAAAATTTTATTTGTCAAGAATATTTTGCTAAGTATGATTGATAGGACTGAGAGAATGTATGTAAATTTAAATTTGTAGTTTTTTAAAGCAGTATTGATACAATATAGAGTATTTTACTTCAATTAGAACATTAGAACCTGAAAGCATTCTTCTAATAATTTAAAAATTAACAGTTAGGCTATTTTTAGAATGGACAGTGAACCCTTTACATATTTTCTGCATGGTATTTGAAAAATGAAATCCGGCCATATCTTAATTCGCATTTTCATCTTCCACATCTAGTTAAGACACTCGAATTTACACACTATTATTAGCGTCGCATAGTAACATGAAACTCGAAAATAAAAGAACTTAAACTGATTCCTATAGTTGTAGAAAATCAAAATTACCTCCAAGTTCCATGATTGTATTGATATTTATTAATTTGTTTATAAATCTAAAAGTAAAACATCAGTACTTCGGAGAAGTCAGGTAATAGCTTAATTTCAATTAGATCCTGCATTGAAACTTTACTTATTTTAATAAAGAGTCTCAATAATAAAATAGAATCCTAAAATCCTAGTCATAGGAAGGAAACAATAGCCGGCACAAGGTAAAATTCTTAGAGAAACATTTGTTTATGAAAATTATGAAGTTTTCAGATATTTTGCATGATTAGTTAGTTAAATGCTTCTTCTTCTTGCATGCAGCCGACCATCTCGCCACCACTGAACGTAGCAGTATCGACAGGATTTGTTGTGGTCGACTGCTGAAGAAGTATTGTCTAACCTTACATTGACCGAACAGTCAAACTCACATTCCTTTCGGGATAGTAATTAGCTGTCTTTCTCCCCATCTGCACTCTCTCAAACAGTTGGAATGAAACCATCAATCTTTAACATCATATCCTTCAGGGTTTTGAGATTACCTGGTACCATCAGTACTGTGCTTAAATCATTATTGACAATCTTCAGGTCGTTAGTTATATGCTATTAGTTATTGCTCAGATTTGGGTAAATAGTATTATGTCTATGTCTTTGAGCGCTGCGACTAAAACTGCTTCACCAATATTGTAGAAGTGCATAGTTAGACTATTGTGTATCGTAAACTAGATAATTTATTTTCGTCTGCTTGCTGTTTTCATAAGCTGAGGCGAATGTATTGACACCATCTGCTTTTTGACCGATGGGGAATAATACTCTATAAGATAACTTTGAAGTTTTCATTTTTTTTTCATTCACGGGTTGCACTTAATTAAATTAAATTTATTACCCTTCAAATTTTTTTATTCCTTTTTTTAAGTACGCAAAGTTTTTTATATTTCTTAGGATATGAAGGAATGGTCATATTTGTCGTGGTACAACTTTGATGTTTATTATCATAGCATTTTATCATATTATTTACTATGGAAAAAATTAAGTAAAATCAAATGTTGAAGATCTAAAAACAAATTAATGTAATTCAACTTTTCCTCTTTTATATATGTTTCTTATTTATAATTTTTTCAGGTTTAATCTTGGCTAAATATCAATGATCATTACAAAAGATATGCAAGGAAGCCAGTGCATTTTAAATAAAAATTATTACGATGAAACAAGTTTTATTTATAAAAAAATAATATCCTAAGCCACGCAAACAACATATTTATAACAATAAAGAAGTTGAAATTTTTACCTACTGATTGTAAAATTAATAACTGAATTTGCGATGATGGAACATGCTGTAAATATTATCAAACTTCTCCTCCCATTTGTAAGATAATATATTTTCAAAAAAAATATATGAAAAAGACTTTCTAAGTTACTTTCACTCGTTTCTGCTTATGATTTTAATGATTAATTTAATCAATTATCTTAAAGGCGGGGAAATTTGCTATATATCAGTGCAATCGTACTTCACTCTGACCTGATAGTATCTCTCCTAACCGTGGCAGGGCAATCGACAAGACGGCCGTTCGAAAACATTTGCCCTCGGGGCCGAGAGCATGTTTCAAATTTGTATTGACGAGTGTAATGAGGGGGATATAAATCATTTGTAAAAGCTTTTAACGTGCGATGCTCTTCTGCCTGCGGTTTTATGTCGCTTGTTGCAACAATTAGAGGATCAGCACTCGCATCGAGCCATAAATTAAGGAAAGTGACTCATTCGCCAGGATGTAGCTTTTATGAAAGGTTGTAAAAACTGGAGAGAATTCATCTTTTCCCGATTCTGTGGCTCCGTAAAAGATCACACCCGCCTCCACTTCGGAGGATTCAACCCTCCCTCTCAGCTTTATTAATTGGATATTATGTGGCTTTATCGTCACATTAAAACTCTGTCCCAGGTGGTGGAAACCATCTCGAAATTGTATCGCCGAGATAAATTATGGGTTGTAAAGGAAGTTCATTGTCTGTGCCACGTTGATTAAAGCGAGGAGTGGTCAATAACCTTAAATGTTTATATGCGCATGAATGTTTTGAGAATTTATTATTGAGGTTTATCTTCTAAGGTTAATAGAATTGAACGAAAATATGATACACTGTATTCAGATCGATTCTATTTTCGGCATCATAAACAAGGCTTATTTCATAATATTCGGTTAGCTGTATATGAATATTAAAAAATGAGTGCTCTGAAGTTAAAATTTATCTTCTTTTTAACCCCATAATCACACTGATTACCTAGCCTACGGGTAACACGTCTTCCCCGTGATCTAGGGGTCCAAGATTCGAGTTCTCGTTCGGCATGGTTATGCCCTACCCTGTCTTCTATCTGTGAGGCATGTGAAAGAGACCCACCTCTCGTAAAAAGGGGTTATGCTAGTGAAATGTGCCATATTCATATGAGAACCAAGTCTGACTTCTGCCCTGACTGCTCAGGGACTTTGTCCTCAGAAGTTACTGCACACTCGGCTTAAATCCTTGACAGTTCATCAATGGGTTTGTAAAGTGCCATAAGTAACAGCAACAACATTGATTTAGAAATAATGTAAAAATCTAAAGTCGGTTATATTTGTTGGATAAATTTTTAAGTTAATTTCAAGCTTTTCTAATAATATATTTAGAAATAATATGTCTTATCACAACCTATCTGCAATATATAGTGACATTACATTGTACTTGTTTTATAAAATTATGAGATGAAAGGGATTGTATAGATGGAAGGTTTAAATAAATTTTAAAACTTTCTTTGATGCCTCTGATTAATGGATGCAAGGTTATAGAAACGAATATATTGTTATTAATTTTTTGTGATATTGTAAAGTAAAATTTATGTAGTCACTTGAAATTTTTAAATTATCTTTACTAATTAATTCAAAAACTCATTATAAGAAATTGGATAATTGTATTTTTACTTGTGTGATATCTATTACCAAGGCCTAAAATAATCATGTAACTAGTTTTCTTTTTCTTATTGTAAATATTCATTTATATATATCTAGATATTCGAAGGTCTAACATATACATTTAAATGTAAGACAACTCTAAATTGGAAGTGTAGTGTAGAGTTTTTAATAAACGACGTTCATTAATAACTTTCATACAAAAATTATTCACAGGGAATCTCTTGTGATGATAGAAATTCTAATTATTTACCTTACATCCTAGGTAGTACAGCCCACTTTACAATATTGTCCAATAGTGTGCGATATCATATGATATTAAACAATATTTAAATACATAAAAAATATTGCGAATATAGATCAGTGCTATACAATATTGTGAAATATTTGTGTGCTACTAGGGATAGAAGCGATCTGATGTAAGAATTAAAAAAATCGTATAAGGATGTACCAATATAGGATATTATTGAAATGTAGACGATTACACAAAATATAGTTTATCAGATTTGGTAAAACAATACACTTTTCTCTTTTAATAAGGAATAGAATTTTCTTTAAAAGAATCGTTGCCTGACATAGGCTCCACATTCTCAATACAGGATTGATCAGTAGCTCTTGGATATCCACGCCTATTACTTGATGTATTACTGATATAATGAACTTAATTTTAGTAAAAGCCTTTTGTTTTCAAAATGATGAAGCCATTTCTTATTGCTACTGGTTTCCTTGTATATCCCCTTTGCACTTTGTTTCATCAGTGTGCTAGAGCTCAGGAAGATTTCTTATGAGGTAGGGAAGGCTCTATGGATTAAATTATTTTATCATTCATTATTAAAAGACTCTTCTCCATTTTACCAAGATTTTTCTTTTATAAAGTTGTTAAGATGACTTCACCTATCGGCATTGCTTTATTTTGTAACGAACTTCTTTAATACCATCCTTCTAGTATATCGTCTTGCACATTGTGTTAAAGGCGGACACTAATAAACGCTTTCACCTGTGGTGACTCATTATTAAAACTTACAAATATATCCCTCTTCAATCTACCTGAAGTTTATATGGTTTAGAATAGTATCTGCCCTTAAGTTTTGTTCTTGTATAAACCGACTTTCACGGACATTTTACACCCAATTGTAGATACGATTATAGCTCACATTTCTACTCTTATTATGATGCATTATTTCTGCTGCTTCGTGTGCTTTCTAAAGAGTTTTCGCCATGTATCCACTTTTGGTTTTGTTTATAATCTCTATTCATAACTTTTAGTAAACTAAAGATTAATTTAGGTTCCTTTCGATTAAATTTTTATCCTTTCAAACGTCATCAACACCAATAAGTTCTGTAGATATTCAATAAACTATGTACTCCTGATTCAATTCCAAATTTAATAGCGTACTTCTTTTTCTTTCCAGGCACAAGGGAAGCTGCCTTCGTCCATGCTATATCGGCAGCAGGTGTGGCACATCAAGTGACGCGTGCATGTAGCAGTGGAGCCCTGGGTCGTTGCGGGTGTGACCGGACTGTCCGGGGTTTCTCGCCCGAAGGCTTTCAGTGGTCCGGCTGCTCTGACAATGTAGCCTATGGCACGGCCTTCTCAAAGAGCTTCGTGGATGCCAGAGATTTGAGGGCGGCCAGAGGACGGTCCAGTGCGAGGGCTCTCATGAATCTGCACAACAATGAAGCTGGCAGAAAGGTGAGAAATTATTTGATCCTTCATATATAATATGGAGGATCTATTTACTAATCTATTTTAAACCTTTCCTTCTCGCTCCCGTGAAAATGATGGCGTGAAATTTCTACCTCTATTTCTCGCGCCCTTAATATTTCCGGGCTGGCGTATTCAAAAGTAATGCGCCAAAAATATTAAAACAATCTATTTCTTATGCCCAGAATCATGTTTATTACTCAATATATACACCAGATGGCTGCCCTAGACTATTTGCAATGTTTTTAGAGATAGCTAATTTGTCTTAAACTATACACTCAGTTTTATATAATTTTCTTGAATAAAAATAGGCACTTTTATGACCATTTTCTTCAAAATTATGCGACCGTTGAGAGGTTAAATCTTAATTTCGTATTTTTTAAATTCTAAATTACTCATAAACCTCTTCTACTCCTGCAAAATGGCTTACAAAGCATCCAAGCTTATTAAGATAGTAAAACTTTTTGAACCACACCTGGTCAGAAATAATGAAACCTTAATCAGAGCAAGAAAACAAATATTCTTTTTACCGACGCTATATTTTTATAGCACAACATAAACTTTTTTTACATTTCAGAATCAAAATCATTGTGGACGAAACTATCTAATTTATCAAGGCCGCACCCAGATATTTTTGATAGCGAAAAATTTAACCAAAATCGTAACCTACATTTTCAGCAGTTTTTTTTTTTTTTAGTTTTTAGTTTAGTTATATTAACGTCCCGTTTGAAAGCAACACGAGTGCTATTTTGGGACGGACCTCGTAATTTTGAACCACGATCAGATGACGAGGACGACACCTGAACTGGCACCCCCCTCTCCACACCACGCCACACCAGCGGTCAAACAAGCCCATGAAACATTTCACTCAATTATTTAAAAATTGGGAAAATAAATAAAACATTAAAATCATTGGAATTTATTTACCATAGGTAATCTTAGGGCTTACGTATTGAGTTTTTATAAATTAGTTCTAGGTTACGACAAAAAATGAAATATTGCAAAATGTAAAATTAATCATACAACCCATTGTCTTCTTTGCATGTAAAAAAAATATCACTGATGATAACCAGGAAAAGATAGTGAATACCTCAGAGGAAATTTTTCCACATCTTATTGTAAACAAACATCTTATCTCGTGGGGTTTTTTGTATTGGAATATTTTCCTATTTGCAAAAACTAAATATGATGTGGGTTGAATTCGAATTTTAACATCTGATTTACCAGTTTTACAAAGGGTTTACAGAACTTCTGCTGAAATTGAAAGAAATGACGAAATTTTGAAATGAACACCTCTGCAATACAGCGAGCGGTTTAGTGTGCCCAGTTTAAAATACTTTATTGATATCAATAATAATTTATTAAAACAAATATCTAATGCACTTGACAAACAAATAAAGTAATATTAATAATTATTAATTCGAATATCGATATCAATACAATTATTTAATTCTTATAATCTTGAGCATACCATTTTTTTAATTCATTTTTTTTTTGTAATTTTTAAACAAATAATGATTAAAATATACTCTATTATTTCAAGAATGTCTTATTTGTAAAACTTTCCGACTTGCTGCTCTTTTTTTCCCATTGTAAAGTAGAATATAATTTTGTTGTCAGTTTCGAATGATAGTGATCATTCATTTCTCGGTTATTTGCAATGCAAAGCAATATTTTTTGTTTACACGCATTTTCGAAGCTACTTCTGAATGAAGTGTCACTAATGAAGGCTTGACCTTGGATCAGAAAATATCCATATGTCAAAATATGCGCATTTCTAAGCATCCTTTTACATTCTTTCCGTTGTGATTACTTTAGTGTTAGCGTTAGACGAAACAAACCAATTAATGCAATGCTTTTTATAAATCCTGTTCGTATGCAAAGACAAGCAGTCAAAACATTTCGATGGTGCACAATTTTAGCAGTACCCGTCACTTCTACTATGTGATCACGGTTTCAAACAGTAATTTTACTGTCATTATCTTCCGAATGTACATCTAGTAGACGTTTGTTTTAAAAAAACATCTGCAGGAATTCCAGCAAGCTAACAAATTCAAAAATTGTCTCTCATTGTTCTAGGATGGGTTCAGTTTAAGCAAAAACTTTAACTGTTTTCGTATACATAATTATGTGCGAATTAAAATGACTGATGATGAATACTACAAATCAATTACAGCTTTCAGAGTAGGCAGTATTAAAAATATTTCTGCTAAAATTTTAACAACATCAAAGAAAATATTTAATTATTTCTTTGTTAACTGAATAGAATTACTAAATGATGATTTTCTATATGACTTTCGATGGGCAACATTTAAATATTTGGTCCCATTTCTTTGAAGGGGTGTTGGAGCACAATGTATTTTTTAGAGCACAATGTATTTTTTAGTAGGTATAACATAATACAAACGAAGCAGATATAGCTTGAGAAGGAATGCCGTTTTTAGGATTTACCATCTTGCGCTTGGCAAATGACTCTTGTTGCCTATCATAATTACCCAAATAGTTAAAAGATTGGTTGTAACAGCGGATGTTTCATACAGAATATGAGGCTGGTGCGTTCCCATTAAAAAGGCACAGCATAAAAAATATATATAGCAAAGCATAAATTTTTATTCTGTAATTTGGATAAATTTATTGCTTAACATTCTCAAATTCTATTGCAGCTCAAACATATATCTGACATAGATGAATATAATTAGAAGTTGCATCAGTTGCATTGTTTTATGAATCTCGAATTTACTGCAAACAGTACTTAAATGCTAATTATCTTAAACTACATTAGTAAGAAACTGAAATAGACATTATTGTAAAAAAAGGAGAAAAAAAAGATCAAATAATTTGAGTTCGTCTAAAATCTATATTATTTTAAAATGAAAAAATATAATCTTTATGAAATTTTATAATAGTGAAACATATTGATGCTTTTTTTAAATATCGTCCATATATTAGCATTAAAATACCATTGAAAGAAAACGAGAATAGAGAACGAAACGAATTTATTGCCAAAATATGGTTATTTCTCGACATAATCAACTGGAGATTCAGAATCAGAATCCAGATGACTGGATCAACAATCCCCTCTTAAAAAAACATTGCCAATAATCATATGATGCTTCTAAGCATTATTTACATCAATTTTAATATATGTAATTTATATTATATTCTCATAATGAAACTTTATTGATTTTATTTCAGAGTAACTGATTTTTATGTAAGCTTATCATGTTAAATCTGAAACATCTAGAAATATAATTTTCCAGTTTAACAAAAATATTCGATTTAGGATGTAGCTTCAGTTAGTTTTAAGATATAGTGGTATTTAAGAAATATTATGGAAAAAAGTAATATTGTTGCATCTTTTGAAAATTAATAAGACTAAGCACTGTAAATAGTCCTGGGAAAAACAAATTTTATTACGTTCAGTTTTTACACACTGGATAATTTTTGGAAATACGTAAGAATGTGAACATTTAAGTACTGTTTGCAGTAAATTCAAAATCCATAAAACAATGCAATTGATGAATTTCCAATTATTCTCATCTATTTCTGCGAATACCAATAATACTAATTGATGTCCTGAATGAAAAGTTATTTGAATGAATACATAAAATTCATAATATGAGGTTCTGCAAAGGCAAGTTATTTTAAATTCGAAAAAAGGATTATTTATTTAATCAAATTACAATTTGAAATTTTTGAAGTAAATTCGAAATCCATAAAACAATGCAATTAATGAACTTCCAATTATGCTCATCTGTCTGTGAATACTAAATGATGTCTTGAATGAAAGATTATCTGATTGAATACATAAAATTTATAATATGAAGTTCTGCAAATGCAAAATAGTTTTAAATTTGAAAAAAAAAGTGATTTTTTTAAATCAAATTACAATTTAAAATATGTTCATATTTCGATATCATACTTTTTGTACTTTTGAATTCAACTCTGTAATCATCTCGAGAATTTAAATACATATATGTATATATTTATAAACTTAGGTATGCATGTTATGGAAGTAAATATTGGGCTATGAATACTAGAAAGGAAGATTTCCACGAATTGGTATTAAAGTAACTTTAACATTAAGCAAACCATCAATTAAAAAAATTAATTACATTAACATAAAGGGCATGAATAAAATTTAAGATGTCTTGTATAATGCATGCTGCTCACGGAATCAGAAGCACGTGTATTCCTGGCACGTTCAATATTATCGACATAAGACATTGGAGAGCACCCAGTTCTGCCATAGGCATCAAAGTATGACACGTTTCATCCTATGACTGATAAAGAAAAAATTTGATAGAGCGGGACATGTTTTTAAAATAATCAGGGTAAGTGGGTTAAAGATTTATTAGGTCTGTCCATGCAGAATATACATCCCTTACTATGACATGCTCTTGGTTATTTTTTTAAAAAATGAAAATATGAATTTGTACGAAATTTTTATCTTGTCTAATAACATATTTTTCATTGTCCCACTGTAAGAAATTTATACGTGATCAGCATTTTGTTTTAATAGGTATAATTTTAGTACTTGAGGTGTTGTGTGAGTGTTAGAAGATTATTTTATGTAAATTATATCTTTTATGTTCAGCAAACACACATTTGTCTGTCGTTTGAATAGTACACTGTTTTATCATGAAATGCAACATTTTTCCTTCATAAAATCGACTGTAAAAACAGTAAACTAAGATAATTATTAACAAAATTTAATATTTTAAAAATATTATTACAAGCTATTTAAAGTGAAATAAAGTGATTTTAAGTGACTAAAATAAGTGAATTTAAAGTTTATATATATATTATATATATGTATATACTGACGGAAAAAAATCCCAATACCAAGAAAAACTTGTGATAAATAAATTAACAAAATTTGGCAGGAGTGTTTTTACATCTGAAACATGACATCGATTCAAATTCTGCGGTTCGATTGTAAGTGTGGCGCTAGTAGCGCCACTCAGAATTTGCATAACAAGCTTGCTTTAAGTGCGTGTTGTAAAGTTCGTGAGCGCTATTTATCTTTGAAATTTGACGTATTGAGTTGATGTTAGCCAAGAATGTCTTAAAGAAGACGAAGAAACCATTACCAACAGCTCACTGAGTTTCCACGAGGTCGGAAAATATGACAACGAAAAAGTGGCCTTTCTTTCCGCGATATTACAGAAAGATTTGACCGGCATATATCGACTGTGCATTATTTTGGGAGCAATGGTCAAGGGATGGTACTACCTCAAGAAAACCGGGACCTGGCAGTCACTTTGCTTTGTAGAGAGAGAAGACCGCCTTATTCAACGTATGGCTATGGCGTATCGTATTGCGTCTGCGGCAGAAATTCGAATTGCTGTAGGTACCACAGTGACACGGTGAATTGTTAGATGTTATTTCAAGGACAGCTCCGAGACAGGCTCTCTGTAGCATGCATTCCATTGATATCAAGCCATTGCCATTTACGGCGACAGTGGTGTCAAGCCAAAGCTCATTGGTGGACAAAGTGGAGATCTATTTTGTTTTCTGATCAGAGTAGGTTCTGTCTTGGTATCAGTGATGGCCATGTGTTAGCCAGATGAAGGCCAAGGAAACACCTACAACCAAACATTCTAAAAACACTGGATCTACACTGGAGTCATGGTCTGGGTAGCAATTTCTTATGACAGCAGGAGCATTCTCGAGTTTATCCCAAACATAATGATTGCAAATTTGTTCATCAGTAGGGTAATTCATCTTGTAGTGCTAACATACTATAATAATTTTTACTACTATAATTTTTCTAATAATAACTAATAACTAATATAATTTTTTCTTGGTGTTGGGATTTTTTTTCCGCCAGTATTATATATAAAGCTCAAGAAACATTTTTAAAAATTACTTCGAGGAACTTAAACAAAAGGATATTCTACCAGACTGATCAGAAGCATCTGATCTCATTATTTGACTTTTAAAGTTTGACTCAATTTTCTCTCCCTGCATAATGTATATTTGTACCAAATTTAATAATTCTATCTCAAAAGATCTGCCTGTAGAATGTCAACAAAAGACTAAACTTTCTCTTCCAAAAGTGTATTCAATATTATCGCAATGCTCTTTGTCTTAAATTAATTTTCTAAACTAATGAGATGTATACTGCTATAAGCTATACTTAAACATTTTCCAGCGTCTTGGCATAGGAGTAACGCTTTTACCCATTAATTTGGCTTTACGGGTTCGAATCCCAGTTCGGTTGTGCAAGCGAATGGGATGTGTGAAGCAGCTAAGTCTTGGCTTAAGTTGGCGCTACTGAAAAAACAAGAGACGCCCACTCGACTTAAATCACTAACAGATTCCTGTCAGCGTGCTTGTTAAATGCCATAAGTCTCAACAACAAATTAAAAATTTATTAAAGACAAAGAGGTTCAGAAATGAAATTGATATCATTAAAAAGTGATGTTCCACTACTATTAAAGTAGTGTGGTGGTGAGTTCATAAGCCTCATAAGAACTTCTAGACAGGAGTGAGCACTTTTGTCTAGCGGTTATTATATACCGCTTATTATTATACCGATACCGACCCAATGGTCCCGAGATCGAATCTCAAGAACGAACACTAGTGACTCTGGTTCTGAAATAACAAATGCTACATACGTGGCGCCCTCTACCAGTAGTAAAAACTGCCATAACGCTTCGAGCGATAAAAACGTTCGTAGCCCGCCATAAAACTTGGTGCGATAACATCGTTCGTCTCAACTGCAACTCACTGGTGGGGGAGTAATGTGGTGGTAAGTTCATAAGACACATAAGAACTTCCATACCGAAGTGAACCCTTTTGTCCAGCAGTTATGTTACATGGCTACGAACCCAATAGTCCCGAGTTCGAATCTAAGAATGCATGGTAGTATTTAAAACAAAGGTTTCTACTCCGAAAATATCGACGAAAAGCTTTTAAATGTGTTTATATTTTAATTAAAAAATTATATTTGACTCATGATGCAATTTACTGATAGTATGCCAATTTTAAAACGCTACGTTAAAACATTTTTACTCTTTTAATTTTTCGTGCTCGGAAAAGTAATTCACCTAATACAAGAACTTATTTATTGTACCAAAAAATTAGTTTTCCTCTTTTTGCTATTCTGTATTTTTAATAATAAAAAGTGAAAAATAAATAAATAATTAAAATGTCAAAAAGATGCTTCGTTTTAAATTATCCATCTGAGTTCAAAAGGTTATTCTTAAAACATGTAGTATGCATTCAAGATATTTAATAATTGAGATTATAAGGATTGTTTAATAGTTGCTTTAAATTAAAAATAACAAAACTAACTAGTTTAATCATTGTTGCGATACAAATATCATAACAGCTTTATGGTTATTATATTCATAAAAGGGACAGGTCGACTTAGGGTTTATGATTAAAGCTAGAATATAAATACCGGTGTTCACACGTCCTTGAGAATCATTGATTGATAGATGGATGAAATGAAAAAAATTTGACTTTAGACAGATTTTGTATAGTCAAAGAATGTTTATGAATGCAATTATTAAAATGTGATTTCAGAAATAGTGAATGGATTATAATTTGTCAATATTTTTTTTATGTTTCTTCATGATCAATTAAATAGAAATTTTCTAACTTTTTAAAAATAAAAACTACTGCATATTCAGGATTCCACAAATGTAACTAGTCTTTTCCGCAATTGTAACTTTTTCGACATGACAAATTATTGATAATAATTTTTTTGACGACAAATTATTGTTACAATAATTTGTGTTATTTCTGCACATATTTCTGTGTTAAGTAGCGTTCGATATTTTAGGATTCTGTTTTTATTTTTCTTCGCGTTTTGATAGATGTTAATCAAACATATTTTCTAAAATGTCATTTGTGCTTTAAGAAATCATTCGGTGCTGTCACTGGTGTTTTTCCACCGATATTAGAAATCGAAGTAACGATCGATTTTTGTTGTACAAAACGAACTGGTCGCGTGATGTTTTCGATTACAAAGTTTATTTTCTGTAGAATTTTGCTTAGAGTTGCTAGCGACAATGTTTCCAAATATATTTGATATTTGTTCCCTGTCTAAAAATAATAACTGTTATTTTACCTTTATCGAAATTTTGTATAATAAAAGTCTCTGAAATAAGCATTCTCATATTGGCTTCTTTCTTTTGATGCGTTAAAATAAAACGATATCATTTAGATATATTGTTTACATCAAAATATAAACTCAATTTTTAAAAAAATTATTTTTAAAATCGTAGAATTTTTTTAAATGCCTCAATATATCTTTTGCGTTTTTGTAAAAATAGCATCAGAGATTAATTCATCTTAAAAATGATTCGGTGAATTAAAAATCAAACATTTGATGAAAGCGACAAAATCTGACTGCCATTACTTCCAAAATAATGCGAGATAAAAGATATTATTGTCATTTCATTTTATTCCAGAAGTCATTGATTTTAGCGTTTTCTTTTTTTAAGTATCGTAGTTTCAATAACTTTTTAGAAATGAATGCTCTCTGTGAAAAAATATCTAAAAACAATCGAATATCTACCATTCATTCAAACAAATAAAATCACCACCCTTTTCAGCAACTGCCATCCATCAGATTGAAGGATGTTTTGCTTATGCATAATAAGAAGGCTAAAATGAAAGTGTGAATTTCTTGTATGGGTAATTAAATCAGATAAAAATCTGCGGCGTGCGTGTCTTCTTTTAAGAACGAATCGAAAGCACAGCCAGGTCAATACATTATATTTTTTTTGGCTTCCGTGTCAGGTGTCGGAAGGTAAACAAAAGAAGCGTTTACATCTTAACATCGGGCAGATATTTTGTGACCATCCATCATTGCTGAGCGTGATGTTTAGATTGCCTGCAACAAAGAATAAACCCGACTTCCTCCGCTTTCTACTTTTCAGTTTTACTTTGATTGCTCTTCAAAACGTTTCTTCCATATTTTCTTTAGAATCACGTAGTTTATATACAATAAAATTTTAGCGTTTTTTTTAAGACAGTAAATTGTGTGTCATCTGTGCTCTTGACGGTATACAAAGATAAATTTCCATCTTTGTTTTTCATTTTTTGCTGTTTGAGACATTTAGTAGAATAATTTGTATTGGAATTTGCTTTTATTTTCTTATCTATAGTTGACAAAGTTATATGACGATGATGAATGAACATCGATATGAATTTTTTACATTGATGATACAATCATTATATATGATGGCATCTTCGAGGCCACATTCATTGACAGCTTTTATTTTTTACAAATAATCAGAAGAAAAGTGGTGTAAATAATGAGACTAGATAGAAGGGCATAGATAAAAATGCTAAATAGTAAAGTTAAATGTTCACAAATACACATTAATAACATTATTCAGATTTTCCCCCAAGTAATCTTATTCCTAATGCTTATCTTAAATAAATATGCTATATTAATTTATTGCACCTCGTATTGATCCAATCCATTTATAATTTTGACTATACATTGGAGTTAATACAATTTAATTAAAATATATGTGAACGTATTTTTTTTTCAATGTAATTATTAAAATGAAATCAATGTTCTTTCTCTTAAAAAAAAAGGAATCAATTTTACTAATTATTGCATTTGCTACTCATTTATTCTAAGCAAAAAACAATTGTTCCTTATATATTTAATCCGATAAGGATTTCTATTTATACTGTTTATGTCGTTACTAATTCTCAAATAATTTACAGAGTTTTCACAGTTACTTAAAATATGCTCTTTTCTAAATTTGAATTTTAATGTTAGTAAAATAATTTTTCAACACTGAAAATATATTTTCAGAGTAAATTGATTTTATATACTTTGTCGAATATACTCAAGAATATATTAATTTACGCTCAAATGAATATTTTAAATTCACACAAGCATATTTTGTGAAAATTAACTTCAAATTAACTTAAGAGTAAAAATAATATATGTTAAATATATAGATACATGTGGCTTATTTTTGAAATTGATAAAATATAGTAATATCTTTTTCTTAAAAATTCCAGGTTACGTACCAAGTACTAAAAGTAAATCATAGCATACGATGCGTTGGTTTTGCTTGATTTTCTTTATTGCCTTTATATAAAAATACCTGAAGATTTTCATGATGGACAATGTTTTAGAAACCCAGCATATATTACATATTTCCTTTTGTATTTTAAATAAATAGAACGTTCCATATTTTTTATTGTATTTTAAATAATTCAGAAGTATTCGAACCAACTAAACTTCCCCTACTTATTTCTATTATTAGCTTAAGCTTATAAAAAATATTACAATTTTGTCACTGTAAGGGGCATCTAAAAATTTTTGGGAAGTCAAAATTTCTTAAGCGTTGAGTGTTATCCACTTTGCCATCGGCTCTATGAGACTTACAAGAATTCATTAAAAAGTTTCAATTTGCTCATGAAAAATTTCCATTAATGTAATTTACCTTTGCAACTGATTTTACGTTTTGCATCGAATACTTTTACTGGAGGAAAAACTGAAACTTTTAAGTTTCTTTTTAAATTTAAAATTAATATTGTAACATAGAAATTAAAAATTAAATTTTGTTTATCATTGCTTTAAAATATTGCAATTTTTTTTCTGAAACCTTTCAATTAAAAAAAATGAAATAACAAATAGTCAACTTGTTTCTTTTTATTTTCTCCCTCTCACACACACTATTCTCCATCTACTCCATTTTTTAAAGCGATTTTTTTAGTATTCTAAACAATCTTTATTCTTGTTAGAGGGCGGAATCATCTAGCCCCTGAAAGCCCATTTTTATCGCGTCCACAACCTCCAGTGAGAGAACCCGTATAAACACTACATTTCCTTTTTGTATTTCTTCCATGACTTTGGTCTCTGTCCAGCTCAATAAATACAATCTTATAATTTAATACAGCTGAATTTTTTCCCCTTGTGCTTAAACCATAACTTGTAAATGTTATAAATCACTTTGGAATGTTAAATATATATGCATTTTAGAGAAACACTTTATTTTGCGCTGAAATATTTTATAGTAGTTTTCTAATAAAAATATATATTATTCTGGAACATTCTCTATCCTGCTGCTAAGAACATTATATTATGTTTAATAAAGAGAAATTCGATCAGCAAAAATACAGCATTAACTTAAAATATATCGCACTAAAAGTAGTTAGATGGCCGACTAAATTTACCAACCTTCATAAACCTTTCACAAAACCCATATTTTATACTAGCTGGTCAAAACCTGACTTACTTAATTCTGGAAGCTGGATTGCATTTGTTAGTGAATTAACATATGCAGTCGTGTTTTGCATATTTAACTATCTTCACAGCTGGAAATACGTCTGTCTTGCTGTATAATTTTCAAAGGCAGCGTCTTGACAAACACCTTTCATGATCATCCGCTTAACTTCTTTGTGCTAATCTCCAGATTTATTAATTTCAACAAACAAGGGACTATTTTTTATCTACCCCATAAAACTAAATTCTGGAAATTACTTTTACACTTTGCATTAACTGCCGACATCGCCACTGCCCTTAATGCAATAACAATCCCATGCATCAGCTAGAAACTACCTGTTGCATAAACTGCCACGAGCGATGCAGTGAGTACCAAACATGAATACTGAGCGACAGGGAGTCAGGACATCACAAAAGCAGTAATAGATTCGATGTTTAACAACATGGTGATTATTCTTCGAGTGGTCCATAAAACTCCGTTTGACTGTTGCATCTTGTAGTGGGAAAGTTTTCTGTCGGTAATTATTTTCTAAATGTCCTAACTGCGATAAGAAATGAGCTATTACATATACTTGGAGAAATTCCTGAAGGGGTAATTTGTTGCCCTATAAATCAATCCCTGGCGGGAAAGTGATAGTTCCAGTGGTGATAAAAAGAAACTGGACGATAAAAACTTCACACGTTTCACCGTCCATCGGGACCGTTGAACCCGGGCCACTTGTTGGAATTCTTTTTTCCCCACCGTCGTTCAACATGCACATGGCCTGGAATTATCCTGACATTAATTCTTTAATTTTAATTCACACTGTTGTGAATGAATTAGCTAAGCAGTGAATATCCAGAAACAACTCCTTAATAAAAATAGACATCATTATGCTTTTGGATCATGAGCAAAATTTACCTCTTCCTCAGGTGAAGTAATAATTCGCTGTGGTAGATATATCAACAAGATTTTCTTGCTTATATTCTTTTAGTTTGAAAGACAGAAATCATGAAATGGTAATAAAAGATCCATTTATTACTTTGATTGAAGTCTGTTCTCAGAATTCAGAATAGTATTGTCTCTCCTTAGCAATTTTCGCTACTCTGCTCGTTGTCTCTGCTTTCCATTGCTTTCGAATCTAATTGCATGCTTAGGCGTACAGGTAAAAGTTACGGGTCGATCTTATTTTAGCCCACCTTTGGCGAATAATAAGAATTTTTTGGCGAAAGGTAAGAATTCTTTTTTCTTAACCTTTTAATTCAAATACTTTCGATTTAGCGAGATTTTGAAAAAGTCGCCAGAAGTGGGCTAAAATAGGATTTTACCAAAGTTACAAACGTACAATTTTAATGTTTTAACTGTAAGGCTTTTTTCTGAAATTTCGAAAGTCACATAATTTATTATTTAAGTTTAACGTTATTCAATTAAAAAGTTTCCACAGAATATTAGAATTTTAATTGAAAACTTTTATTGTTTAAGAGGGGTTGAGATAAAGAAATCTCCCAAAAAAGTTAACAAAAAAAGTTATTGGAATTTCTTTTGTAGCTGTATATATATCTAACGAAAGGAGTACTGACAGTTGATTGTTGATTCAACAAAGAGAAAAGCTATACCTCTATTTCTATTAACAACTAGTTGCCTTTGGTGACAGGTTAATCCATCCAGTGTTATTGGTGGCTAAAAATTTCAATAAATATTTTATGTAATTTGGTAGATGTATTTCGATAGATGTATAATTCATATTATTTTAAAACTCCGATACTGTTTTGTTCATTGCGCTATTCATTTATATAATTTTCTGTCTATATATATATGCATCCAATAAGATTTAAAAAAATGGTACATTTCAAAAAAATTTACAATTGCTTGGTTATGATGATTAATGTTGATTGCAAATATAACAAATCTACGAAAATTTAATTAAAAGCATATCTTATGCTCAAACCTACTCAGCATAGAAAATAAGCGGAATCTTCGTATCCTAATCATTAATGGAAAAAATTTAGGTCAGACTGTTTGGTGAAACAGTGAATGCGTTTCGAGCTTCATTTCAACGATAGAATAAATATGTTGCAAAATGGCTTAAAATATGAAATTGAATATATCAAGAAATTATACGGGAAAATATTGGTGCTGCTGAAAATATAATTTTTTGAATTTTAAGATGATTTAAAATTAATTTTTATATTGTTGAATTTTTGGAAGTTAACCAGAAAAACGTTAGAATTTAAAATTTCAAAATATTGCAAAAAATAAATATTTTTACATTCTAAATTATATACATTACAAGAATTTATTTTGATAATTCTAGAAAAAATGCGCGTAGAACACAAACACATACACATACACGCGTACTTTCATCCTTTTTAGTAATAGAAGAGAAAAATCGTCCTAGAGTTACTAAATTCAATTAAAGGATAGATTAATTGACCTAGTGATACCAAATTCAATCAAAGTTAAGAAATTCAAAAGTTGTAATGTGGATCTTGGAGAAGTTTCTCTTTTGATTAAAATTCATTAGAAAATATATAAGATTTTTCTCTTATAGCGAAATATTATTGCTGAAAAACATCTATTTTTATTCCATTAAAAAAAATACTTTAATTGATGACCATCCGTTTATCATGCAATTATTTCCTGTATTTAAGAAAAGCTTGTTTGCCTTTTTTTGCAGGTGTAAAATTCTTATGTTTTGGCTAACATAATTAGAAAAAAAATCTCGAAAACTTTTGAAGATGTTGAAGCTAGATAATAGTCGTATTGGCAAACATTAGCTTTTATGATGCGTAATAATAACGTTCAAAGTAATTATGAATAATGAAAAACTATCTTGACTTTCCAAATGAATGGTATAGTTTTAGTAGTAACAAACTAATGAAATTTCGTTAGAATAATTATCAGATAATCACGGTTACGAGAGTATCATCATACGCGTATGATTATAAAAGAAAAATTGTAGTTTATTTTTTAATGCGTTTTATCTTTCTCTCTGCACTGTTTTTTTTTTTTTTAAATTTTATCGAAAAAAAACTTTTTTGTTACTTTTATTCATGAAATTAAAAATTCAATAAATAAATAAATTCTTAAAAAACAGGGTAATCCAATAACGCTTAGAAAAAAAAGGATAAAAAATATTTATTATGTGATTTCTTTCTTTTTTTTTCCTCTCATGCGAACAGTATGTTAGTGTCAGCAAATTAACTTTGTGACTAGAAAAAGTACCCATAAGTTTTCGTTATTTCATTTACCTTTGCGAAAACTTTTGATAAGAAAATTCTACCCGGAGTTATGATTTTCATAACTTATTTGATAAAAGTTTTGCGTAACTTTCTTGAAGTGTTTTATTTAAATGCATTTATAGCATGATATGCTTACGGTTACTTTTGCAATGAATTTTTCATAATTTAAGGGATCTTAAACTTGTTATTATTTACAAAGGAATATAAAAATTAACAATGATAGTAAAGTATGGCACTGCCATGTTAAAGGGCCTATGCACTATTCATAAAGCTTGTGTTTTTTGTAAGAGACAACCACTCTTAAGTCTCGTTGTAAAAAAGAATCCCCGTAAAGAATGTCCCCCTTTCACTAGTAACTTTGCATGTAATAAAATCTCCGCTTTTTTCATTTATCAAATCTTGTCAGCCGACATTAATGAATGTCCAAAACAAAAGTTCTTTATGTTTTGTGTTCATCTAATCTATGGAAAAATGTATACAATTGCAGAAACTTTAATATATAATTATTTTTTTAACTGGAATTAAAGCAGGGAGGGACACAGAATTCAAATTAAAACTCTGTGTAGGTTTTAATTTTTATTTTTATAGATTCCATCTGGAGTTTTTGCAAAAATGTGTGAAATTTCGATCTAGTCAGCCATAATTTAAGAGCTTTTGTAACAATCTCATGGAATATATTGTGCTAAAAGTAATCAGAGTTTCTGAACTTCAAACTTCTCGTAGAAAGATGGTTAGGTGGCAAGTAGAAATATAGTAAAATGAATCAAAAATCACAGTTTTTCCAGTTTATCGAGACATCTGGTCACTTTACTATTGGTACTACACACAATATGGAATGAAACAATTTTTAAAGTTAGTTTTATATGGTACTAAGGTTAGTCATTAGATTTTCATGTGAGAATATTCTACATACATTAAATACTGAGGAGAAGAAATTTAAGAGGATAACTCTAAAAAAAGTTAAAGCATTTATTATAAATGCCGTTTTAAGCCATTTTTAGTATGCTTTCTAGAAAACTAACCGTTTTCTTGAGCTTCAAATTATATATTTATAGTTATGTATCTTGCAGCGCATCTTACATTCTTGAAAAATCAAAACAAGACTCCAAGCGTTTCAGAATGCCATCGGTTTTGTTTATTCTCTTCACTTTACATCATAATCTACAAACTATTGCCAGATTTCAAACAATTTGATCATCAGTTATTATACAAAATAATATTAATAAAATATGTTTATCAAAGAGAAAATTCGTTTGCTTTTACTTTTAATAATATTTTAATAGAAATAAATTTCTAGCAGTTATAAAATATCTGAAAAGGAATCGTCTGCTAGGTGTCTGTTAACAGATGATGGCATTTACCGAACACATTTCGATTAAATCAGAAAGAATTTGGATTTTTTTTTCTTCGGACTCTCAAGCCCATATGTACGATATATTAAGACCTTTGAAATATAGTTGTATAAAAATAATTCCATTAATAAACATGATCATAATATCCATACCATCGAGAATTCGAAATGAATAAGCTTTTATTTATGGAAAACGCTTATTGAAAACTTTACAAGAGGAATTAGCATAATAGTTAATCTTCTGAAAATAAATTTATATCTCCGATTTATAAATTAATGCCCTAGTAGTATTTCATAATATTAAGGGCGCGTTATCTACATGAAGATTTATATGTATATTTCTCAAAGGAATATGGTAATGCGAATTTTATAAAAATTCTCAAACAGCACCGAAGGCGGATATCAATTTTTTTTGCTATCGGAATTTGCTATAGTAATTATTTTTATAAAAACCCTCTTCTTTGTGATCTTTAATTTTGAAATATATGTATAAACGGAATTCTTGTGATTCAGAATAATTTTTTCATTCAGTAAAATTTTATTATTTGTCATTTTGCCAAATTTGAAATACAAATTAATATTTGTTCACGGCCCCATTTCTGGAAACAAGCTTTTTATCCAACAATACAGCTTATGATGTTAGAATGTTTTTAATTAATAATTCATTTCCATCTTAAAAAATGTTTTATGGAACTGATATTTTAAAAATTACAACGTAATTTAAATTTTGTCTCGATTTATACTGATTTTTTTAATTAGATTTTCGATGTTTAGCTAATAGTTTGTGCATAAAAATTTTCCGTTTTAAGATTCACATGCTATTTTCCAGAAGCAATTTACGTCGATTCTGCAAATAATGTACATATTTATTGCATCATCTTTCATTAATTTATATATTTTACTTTAGAATGTATAATTAATTTATAATTATAATCTATGATTTATTCGATATTTTTTGTGACTTATCACAGTTTACAATGATTAGCACCTTTACGAAGACAAAAGAAATGTAAATAATTTATATCTATTAATATTCATCATCAATAATTTTCACACTCTTATAATAAGCCGGGGGGGGGGTTCCTAAACTGCTGACTAATTTATGTTATCTCGAAATGATTTGTTGGTTAAACTATTCTAAATCACGTTCTTAATTAAAATTTAAAATGCAAATTATTCTAAAAATTTAAATTACATCTTGTAAGAGAATGTAAAACAAGTTTGTTTAAAGCCTTATCACATGTGTTTTTGATACTGATCTATGATTTGATGCGATTTTAAATTTATTACTCCTGAAATTGAAAAATCTTTTTATAAGCCTAATGCATGCATCGATTCATCATTGAAGACACTTTCTTAATTATGTGTTGTTTTGCACGTTACTTTAAAACTGTGTTTTCTTTACTAGCTAAGACATAAATCGTGCTGCCTATCAAGATTTTATGAACAGAAAAAATATTTATGGTTAAATTCTTTTAGAAAGTTCTTTAAATTTTTCGTTTATGATTGCTACTGTTTTATTTTTGAAAAAATTATTACCAACACACTTATCACTTTTTTCTGCAAATTTTTCGCATTAAAATTTTTATTTTAAATATAACTTTATTATAATTCGAAAAATTTATATTTTTTCTCAAAATATTATTTTACTAGCCGCCTTTGGCGACTAGCTAGTTCGCCATGAGTAATGCGTTCTAAAATTTTCAATTAAATCACATATTCATTAGCCTTGAAATAATTCCCTGCATTGATTGGCCTGAAATTACAATAATTTAATAATATTTTTCAAATTGGCCATTGGACCGTAATTTGAATGCATATCCTGTATAAATTCAATACTGTATAAATAAAGATAATTTGTTGAATTAATAATTTATAGAAACCTTGGCTTTGCATTTATTTTTTTAGAAACTATCACATTTTATAATGGAAAAAAATTATTGAATTAATGATACAGATATTGCAAACGATTATAGAATTATGCCATTAAATCGGGATTTCAATGTATATCCTGTCTAAATTCAATCAGTTTTACTGTAAATAAAGAAGGTTTCTTGAATTAATTATTTAGATGTTGAAAAACCCATAGAGCTGGGATACTGATAGAGGAAGTGCAACCCTACTTTCGTGTAGGACAAGATAAAATCACGTGACTGTGGGACAGAATTTGTGTTAGCTGTAACCACATTCTCCGTTCCCCATTATATTTCAATGGCAGATTTTTTCCCGCTTTTAACTGTTGGAATTTAAAACTTATTTAAGCCATGATTACCTATTGCTGTGCAATTGGATGCAAAGAAAAAGCTTCTAAGGATAGTCCTTTATCATTTCATAGGTATTTACAGTCAACATATTCTGTTTATATCCATTTTAAGTCAATTAAAAATTTCCTAACATCGATCACTCAGTGATTTTGGTGTTATAACTCAATAATATTTCATAGTTTGGCTTAGTTATTATATTGAATTTATTTAACATGTTACTAGGCTTCGTTTAAACTGATGTATTTGCGTTATATTTTGTTACTTGCTTTATTTTAATCTCGAATGTGTTGCAAGCGCTTGGCTACAAGCTTGGCGGGATTTTTTCTCGCCAATGCAAGTGTTTACATAAACATTATTGGCCGATTAGTAATTGAGTGTTTATTTTAATGCAAATAAAGTTCTTTAAAATTTCTAATATGTTGTTTCTTTTTAACCACAATTATTGTATTATATCGTGAACAATATTAAATCCAATCTAAATTTTGCAAAACAATTTTTTATGGCATATTTACCTTATAGAACAATTTTCCTTAATAATGCTTTATTAATAAAAGCGTACAATAAAATCTCAATATTTAATTACAAATATAAATTAATAATTAAAGTATTTGTAATTTTTATCATTTTTTGTTGTTGTTTTGGTGATTTTAATAAGCACTAGTTTAACTGTTGATATTCATTTT
>JAPMOQ010015696.1:9543-20859 GCA_026543055.1 Argiope trifasciata | reverse complement strand
AATTAAAATTTAAAAAATAGGACCTAATACACACATACACGTGGAAAAATGAATGTAAAAGTATACAATAGGGCGGAAATGAAGGACAAAGAATGATGAAGAATTTCTAAAATGAGCTCCACCTTCTGCTTCTCACCCCTTAGTGAGATAGAATCGCCGAACAATGGTCGTCTCTGCATACTGCAATGAACAGTAGATCGATCATATGCAAGCTTATCTCTGATATTCTGGACATTTCTTATTTCAAAAATTCTAACCACACAAATCTCAGTATTAAACAGTCCCACACATCGCAGTGTCAAACAGGCGCACACATTGCAATGTTAAATTGCTTTAGAAAGTTATCAAAGATTTATTTCGGTTCAAGAAAATTATATTTCGAAAAGTAATAGCGCAATAAATTAAAATTTGACTCGTGTAGGTCTCTTAAATTTCCATTTTTAAGGATGACATTTGGCATAGAACTAGTCCATTAATAATCATCCAAATTTCTTAGCTTCTTTGTAATTTATTAATTAGGAATGAACTTTCTTATTTTTACTCGAAGTAGTTATGAATAGAAGGAGTATTCTATTAAACATGGTGAATTTTTGAATTTAATATCAAATAAATACAATAGATCTATGAATCTCGTCTTAGATTCAAAATGCAAATTGTAGACCCAATATAACCTCAAATCAGAAAGGGCATGTTCGTACACATTTCTTTACAAATGTTTAAAAATATTTATTTCAAAAGGAAGAAAGATATAACTTCAGAAAATATTTCAAGAATTAATTTGTATAACAATGTCATACATTTCATAATTTCTACAAAAAATTAAATAGTTGTTATGTGTGTGTGTGTGCGTGCGTGTGTGCGTGTTTAAGAAATAAGTAAAATTTATTCTGTTAATTCTAGCTTCTGCCAATCGCTTATTTTAAATTTTTTTTAGTTATTTTCATACTTCGCTAATATTTTCTTTTTTGGTGCGATAACAATTGATTAATAATTATTACAAATTTTACTAATCAGTTAAATAAAAAATGAAGTATAATATGAAATTCTATGTAATTCAATCGATATTTTATATTAATTTTCCTTTTGAAATAAATTATTTGTATAAGTATTCACCTACTTTTGAAGATGCGCTAAGAGAAGAGAGTTGCTTTTGCAAATTTAATACTACCATGGCATCATTTAAATTCATACGTTAATAAAAGATGACGGCAATTTTCTTTGTATAGATAACTTAATTAGTAAATACAAATAAATGTGTGAGTAAATTTGATTTTTTAAAATAATTTAAGTCAAGTAATTTATATTTACTTACTCTACTTCTTATTTTTTCGGATAAAAATCTCTTTACTATTGACCAAATAAATCTAAAAACTGAAATTTCGTTTACAAGATGAATTGCTTTATATCTGCCTGGAATGCAATACTGTGGATAAAAAAACACAAATAGATTAATAAAAAATACAGTAATTTATTTTGAATTTCAATAAAAATTCATTTTATTTTTCAAATTTAAAAATCATTATCTAACAAACGAATGAATTAAAATAAAATTTAAAAATATATCTGCGTTACACTTAAACTGAAAATATTTTATTCAGTGCTTATGTATTGACACTCAAATGAAAAGATCATTGGTCCTAGAATTAACAAATTTGGCACAAGTATCTTTTGGAAGGGGGGAATGTGCACTTTGGAGGGACAATTTTTTCCCATCAAATCTTAGTTTATATTTACTAATAATAAATTTTGATATTTTTCCACCATAAATTCTTCTATTAATGTAGAATAAAAAAATCATAGTTTTAAAAAGTTTTTAAAAAATCCAAGTTTTGAAATTTTTTCTTTAAACGTAGTCGGAGACCTTAATCGAAAATGTGTTATTTATTTTAGTTTTACCGCAACGTTATCCAAAATAATATCTGATATGTTTATAGTCACTTCAGTCGTAATATAGGCCTTTCCGTTAAAAAAGCGTGAAAACTACTTTGGTTTCCAGCGCATTTGGATGAATTAATTTACAAGCACTAAAACGCCTTTTCTGAAAAATGAAATTTCTAATGAATGATTTACTATGATAAAATCACTGAAAACATTCTCTTGCACGTTAAATCTGTCAGACCAAACGTCCTCTCTCTGGTGTGGCGTGGTGCGGAGATGAGGGTGCCAGTTCAGTTGTCGTCCTCATCACCTGACCCTGGTTCAAAATTACTAGGTCCGTCCCAAAATAGCCTTCGTGTTGCTTTAAAACGGGACGTTAATATAACTAAACTAAACTAAAACTAAAAACTGAAAACATGATATTCCAAAATCAATTCAATGAAATATGGTATGCACATATATGAAAACTTTGAGGTTCTTACAACTAACGTACTTTAAGATAGCTTCATTTAGACATGTTTTACGGACACTTTAAAATATAGACAAGTTATGATACAAAGAATCCTTACCAGCAACTTTGTTAAGAATACAAATAATCCTTACCTGCAACTTTGTCAAGAATACAAATAATCCTTAACAGCAACTTTGTTAAGAATACAAATAATCCTTAACAGCAACTTTGTCAAGAATACAAATAATCCTTAACAGCAACTTTGTTAAGAATGCAAATAATCCTTAAAAGCAACATCAAATGGACATAAAATTTTTATTTAATGAAATAATTTTTATCTTGTAGTCTGTTATAGCCTGGATTTTACAGAATCAGCGGTATATATAAGTGAAATAAAAAACTATTTCCGTTTTTAACTTAATTGTTTTTCATAATTTTAGAAATTTTGGAAATTTTAGAAAAATTATATTTTCGTAAAATAAAACTAAAGGCAATAAGTGTATTTTTCAAAACTTCGGCTAACCTAATCAGGTACCTTAAGTTTGCGAAGAGAAAGCAGCATAACAATAAAAAATTAATGATCTACACACTTCGAAATTTTTTTCTCTGCTTTTAAAAATAATTAAATAATTTTCTTAATAATTACTACTTTTAATAATGGCTAAATAGTTTTACATTTTAAAATTTAATTTAAAATCAAATATTTTCAAATAACAATTGTTTTAAATTATTTAAAATGATATTAATTTCAAACATTTTAAAATTTAATAATAATATATATACTTTTAATGAAAAAAATAAATATTTATAAAAGTTATTAATATAAGAGTAATATATTAGTTTTAAATTAACGAAAAATATTTCACAACGCAATCTTTAGTTGTTGCAGTTAATAATGACATCAACTCATTGTAATTACATTAAATAACACTTTTTAATGTGTCCAGCCTCTTTATTATAACTGATAATAACAAAACTTAAAAAAATACAAAAAAGCAATCAAAAAACCAATTCTAAAATATTTCAAGTTATATATTATACTACAATATTACATATAAGAGGTTAAAATCTCTTTTAAATATTTTTTTAAGTAACTTTACCTTGAGGCGTTTAAAATTAGGAATATCTCTTCTAAATGAGACTGGTTGAAAAATATTCAGATGCTTATCTCTTTCAATTTCTTCTCACAGATGTTTTCATAACTAGATGAAAAGACAGTTAAAAAGTAATTTTAATTCTAAATTAGAGCATTTCATGAACATCTGCTTATTAAGATTTTTCATTCTTTCTTATTATTAATATTAATAGAATTAAAGCAATCCTCAATCCAAGCAATCTTAAATTAATTACTATATTTCATGAGCATCTACTTATTATTTACTTGTTCATTCCTTCTGAATTATTATCAATAATAATAGAACAAAAGCAATCCTCAATCCAAGCAATCTCTATATGGGATTGCTTCAACAATATTCAGGTGCTGAATCTCCTTTAAATTATCCTCTCAGATATTTTGATAAATTGAAGTAAAAGAAGTTAAAAAATAATTTTAATTCTAAATTAAAATATTTCATGAACGTCTTCTTATTAGCTATTTTTTCCTTCCTTCTTAATTATGATCAATAAAAATAAAATTAAAGCAATCCGAATAGGGGATTGCTCGAAAAATATTCGGTCTTCGAATTTCCTATTAATTCTTCTCTCAGACATTTTGATAAATAGATGTAAAATTATTTAAAAAGTTATTTTAATTATAAATTAAAATCTTTCATAAACACTTGATTGTTAAATAATTTTTCATTTTTTTCTTAAATATTGTCATTAATAATAGAATTAATTAGTAAATTTTATTTGTATTTATTCTTTGAAGTTGTCGCCTTTTTTGGGATGATAATGAGATTGTCGATTATAAAATATTTAATTTTTTCCACTGAAAGATATTTCCCGTTTGTTGCATGGCTTTTTAAGGTATTCGACTACGTTCGAAGCAGAATTTTTGAAAAATTGAATTAAAAAAAACTATTTAGGATTTTTGATGTAATGTCAGTTATAAACACTGTAAATACAAAAAAAAATATTTGAAAATATTTAATACTTTGAGAAAAAAGAAAATTTCTTGTAGATTTTAATGAAATTTCAACAAAACTGTTAACACTCCACAAAAAATTGTAATGCAGCATCCTATTTTTCTTTGGACACAAGTTATAAAATACAATGATAAATGAAATGAACCAAAATCTAAGAAGAATTTTGAGATGCGAAAAAGTTATGGGTAAAAATGTACGTATATAGGTATTTTTTTCATAAATTCGAAACTTTATTTCTCTAAAATCTCCTATAAATGAAAACATATTTGACCAAAAATAAAACTTTTGGTTCATTTCATTGCCCATATTATTTCAAACACACGTTGAAATTTTTATGGAAATACCTCTCTTAGTTTTTGAGATATCATGTTAGCGGTGAAGAATTTTTACGAAAATTAAAATCGAAGTTAAAGACAGATTTTATCTGAAAAATATGTTTTGCCTAAAATTGTCCTGGATGACAAGTCAGGCCATCCTTTTCCCGGAAAAGATAAAGTGTTTCGGAAAGAGGAAAGTCTGAGCTAGAAAATATAATAATAAAATAAAAATTCTCCAATGTGGTCGATAACAAGTGTTTTTAATGTAGTCGGATACTTTAAGTTCGTTATATTTTTTATTAAAATTGAGTATATTTTTACATAAAAAGTTTAAAGAAACCAACTACGTTAAAAACCTTGGTTATCGACCAGCATTTGGGAGAAATTATTTTATTATTATTATTATTATTATTTCTAATTCAGACTCCTCCCTTTTCAAAACAGTTCATCTTTTCTACGAAAAGGCCGCGGTGGCCTGGTGGTAAGGTCTCGGCTTCGGAACCGGAGGGTTTCAGGTTCGAGACTCAATTCCACCGAAGATCCGTCGTGTGAGGGGGTCTCTTGCACGTTAAATCTGTCAGGCCAAAGTCCTCCCGCTGGTGTGGTGTGGTGTGGAGAGGGGGGTACCACTTCAGTTGTCGTCCTCGTCATCTGACCGTGGTTCAAAATTACGAGGTCCGTCCCAAAATAGCCCTCGTGTTGCTTTAAACGGGACGTTAATATAACTGAACTGAATCTACGAAAAGGAAGGCCTGATCTATCATCCACTAGAATTTTTTAAAAATCCTATTTTTCAGCTAAAATTTGTTTTTAACCTCAATTTTCTCATAACTTTAATTTTCATAAAAAATTTCCAACGTTAACATGATATCTCAAAAACTAATAGAGGTATTTACATTAAAATATCTTTGTGTGCTTTAAATAATACGGGCAATGAGGTGAACCCAAAGTTTTATTGTTGGGGAATACTTTTTCATTTATTGGTGTTTTTAGAAAAATTAAATTGCAAATTGATGGAAAAATACATATAGATGTATATTTTTATCCATTACTTCTTTGCAGCTCAAAATATTTCTTAGAAAATTGCTCATTTCATTCATTATTATATTCTGTTACTAGTGATCGAATAAAATAGGAATTCTGCATTAGAATTTTTTCTAAAGTGTTACCCATTTTATTTTAATTTTATTAAAAGTTATGATAAATTGTCCTATTTTACAAAATATATAATATTTACAAATAATTCTTTTTTGTATTTGTAGTGTTTATAATCGACAATGCACCTAAACACCATAAACAGTTTCTGAAAAATCAGATTTTTCAAACATTATCCATCGAACGTAGTCGGATACCTTAAGCATGTCTGTTTACAAAATTTCTTTGTTGTTATTTATCATCCATATCACAAAATCCTAAACATATATAAAAAATATCTATATTTAAAAAATATTGCAAAATACCTTCACATACTACAATTATTCTATAAACAAAACAATATTAAAAATTAATTTTTCTACATTGGAAATAAAGTATAATATATAAAAAAATAATAAAAATATAAAGAAAAATATAGTATTCGAAACAAGATACCTTATAAAATTGATGCGTTAGTTTCTATGATGACTTAACGAGAGAAAATATTCTCTATTGTGTCTGCGAGGAGCAAACGGTGTCGTTTAGTCTGAAAAAATCTCAGAAAATGGTTTTCATCTTTTATCTTAATTACAGCAAATAAGAAAAATAAATGTTGTTTTTTCCTGTTGATAGTAAGTAGCAAAACATAATAACTGAATGACTGAACGAGGAAAAAAGATGCAAAAACGCGAATAATCTCAAAAATCATAAATTTATAGATAAACTTTTCTGAAAATTGAAATAATTTTTTTCGCTTCGATTTCCTCTTAAATTGTATTCCCTTTAGTTAAAAAAATCGTTCCTATAAAAATGCTGCTGATATCTTTCACATGAGCTAGTAATATAAAAAAATTAAGCCAATTCCTGGTTAGATCAACAAAGAACAATTTTTAGCTACTTTTGATTAAATAATTATAATTAATATAAATATTTGTATACATATGACAAAATCACAATATTAAATGGCGAGATAAAATAAAAAAATCAAGAAATCTACACGCTTCACCTCTGACGTTATTTATTCCTAAATTTATATCTTGCTATATATCTTATACTATAATACGAGGAATGGTTGCCAAGTCGAAAATCGCCCCAGAATTAATAAATTCCGGTAAATTTGGGGGTCTGGGGTTTTTGGCCACGAGGAATCGATTGGAGCCGGTTTTGAAGCGCTTCGGTCGAGCAGTTCGGAGTTAAAGATAGTATATTTTCAAACTTTATTAGTTCGCCATAATGGCTAATAGGTTTCAAGCGGTAACGTGCTGCCATCTATAGCTAATATGGCGAACTAATAAAGTTTCCAGAAGATGATCCGGAACTCAAGGAACTTATCTCGAAATGGATGATCCATAACCCGTGTGGTGATATGAACCCAAGCGCTCCGTGCATGGTCAGCAAACATGGAAGAGACTAGTGCTGATGGGGATTTCCAATGGAACATCAAGACATGACATCGCTGGTGGACGATGAAAAGCCGAGGTTTAACCCGTTACCTTTTCACCAATGGTTTCACAAATTTTCTTATGGAATGTATTGTTTTGATAAATCACAATTGAAAATCTAAATTTTCCAGTTAGCTTCGATACCTGTTTTCTCCGAGCGGAGCTCGGTCACCCGCTGGTCTGATATAAAAGAAAAATATTCTCCCATACAAAACTAAAATTAATTAATTTATCAAAAAAATTTCATTTTCGCAAAAGTTGAACTCGTACTCTTCACCTTCGCATGAAAAACACCGAAATCCTTGCAATTTACCAATGTGGCTGGTGCCTGTTGAATTCCGTTTTCATTAAAAACTACTAAAACTCTGTTTAAGGCACTGAAAATTAATTAAATTTAATGAATGAATTAATATATGAAAAAACTGTATTACTATCACATGTCATCCAATATGAGTTTAAAAAAAATATCTTTGAACTTGAGTGAATGAATAAAATGCATGTTATAAATGAATGAAATTTGAACAAGGTATATAAATATATGTAGGGAGAGTGTGAACTAATTGTAGGAACTGAAAGAAACCAGCGGAGAAGACCTACTTAAAACTTTCCAGCAGACTTTTTAATAAACGTGTTTCCTTTACTGACAAAAAAAGAGCCTTGGGTATAGTAAAGAACGACTATCTAGGACTGATATTCAATAATTACAAAGTATTAACTTTTGACGAGATTTTTTTACTATATTTATCGTGCCATCCCTGGCTAGAGTCTCTTTCCTTTTTTGGCTATTATATCCTAGCATGCGGTTAATAATATGGGGTGGTAAGTTCATAAATTAGATAACATCTACGGGACACAAGCAATTGCTTTTGTCTAGTGACTATGTTACGAGGTCAAGGGGAGTAATGTGGTGGTAAGCGCATAAGCCAGATAACTTTTAGTTTAGTTTAGTTTAGTTATATTAACGCCCCGTTTTAAAGCAACACTAGGGCTATTTTGGGATGGATCTCGTCATTTTGAACCACAATCAGATGATGAGGACTACACCTGAACTGGCATCCTCCTCTCCACACCATACCACACCAGTGGGAGGACAAATTTAAATTAACAAATTTGGCCTGACAAATTTAACGTGCAAGAGACCTCCTCACACGACAGTTCTTCGGTGGAATAGAGTCTCGAACCTCAAACCCTTCGGTTCCGAATCCGAGAATTTACCACCAGGCCGACGCGGCACTCAAGCCAGATAACCCCTACGGGACAAAAGCAATTGCTTTTGTCTAATAACTAGTTTCCGACCCAAAGGTCTTGAATTCTATTCCGAGCTACCACAACCTACCACAAATATTTGAAAATTGAATTTGCCTTTTGAATAAGTTTTTATCTTCGCAATCAATGGAAATTAAAATTTGACAGAGAATTTGGATTGTAGTGACAAAATCACATGCAAAATTTGATTTATTTGTGTCATTATGTTTCTGAATTGTCATTCTTATATACTTCTGAAATTACAAACCAACTTTTGGTTGACAGTTGATTTTTACTCAAAATTTGATAGGTGTTTGCAATCTAGATATTAAACCCATGTACCGAATGTTATCCTTCAACTGGTTTTCTTTTGTGGTGTTAACGGACTTATAATAGGATAGCCGGAAGAGCAATCATTTAAGCATAAATAGCAATCACAAGCATTATAATTAGTAATTATTTATATAGTAGGAAAATTATTCTGTGATAGCTTTAGTGTGCTTGAAGTCGCAGAATAAAATATAATCACATCCAGCTTAAGGTAATTTTAAAAAGTCACACTGCATGTTAGAGTTTGTTCAAGAGTTACAGAATTTTTACTTTATGTTTTACGTAAATAAATTTTGAAAGTTAGGTGAAAAAATGTACAATTAGTATTAGATACCACACACTTTTCAAAACTATTCTCAATTCTTGGATTAGCTGCATCTTTCTTTCTGGAGTTTCATTCAATTCTCGTTCGCATTTCTTTTGAAAGAATTCCGGAATGTAACTCATGCAAAAGGGAAGATCTTTTTTCCCTCTTGAATTATTTAGTTTTTGACCGACATAGGCATCCAATCTAGGCATAAATAATATTAAAAAGTTGTCAGTTGTTTACTTTCACCAATTTAAAACTAATACCTCAAAAATTTTAATTTTTCAAGTTTAAAAAAACAAACCAGTTTAATACTTTATATTTGGGCCTCGGTAACCTGGTTGGTAGAGCGTCAGTCTCTCAACGGAAAGGTCGAGTTCGGTCCACGTTCAGGCCAAAGACCGCCGTGTTGGCTAATGGCAGTTGGGGCACGTTAAATATGCAAAGTCCTCCAAGTTCCCAAAACAAATTATACCTCTGGAGGTACTAAATCAGTCTCAGATTTGGATCTAAATTCTGACTTTCTGATGGATGGATGAATGAGTTCGACCGCCCCCTAAAAACGGCTGAATAGTTTGTCGAGCAAAGTTGTTCTTTCACCTGAACGGTGCTCGCTCGCAACGAAAGCCGCACGCTTCTGCATTAATTCGAAAGAGCTAAATCTCATTCGGGCTTGATATGACCAAGTGCCATTAGACTGCTACCACCTCTTTGTATTTAAACAGTTCTTTGATATTGATTATAACAAACAACTCGTTTCTGGGATATCGTTTAAATTCTCTGATTATTGCTTAGAGATATGCTGTATTTTTCAAAGTTATAAATATTCCGATGGAATAAAATTATTGTTTATATTTTTGATAAAAAGAAAATAGGAATCGTCTCTCAAGGGCATGAAGTGTGTAGCTCTATAACAGACAAGAGATAGAAACTGAAGCTTGGTTTTTACAGGAGGTTTTGTTGAGGCATTGGTTATACTCGGCCATATAGTTCAATATAGTATTTAATCCAAAAACATATGAATTATAACCAATTAACCTAAATATAAAGCAAATATGCTGAGATAAAATTCATTTAATAAAAGTGTTACAATAATCGATGATTAAAACTTTAAAACTTCAAAACTTGTATGACTTAATAAGAATTGTGAAATAAAGTCAAAGGTGAGATGAGAGAAATGATTTAATTCTATTTAAAAACGATTCTATAACACTGACAAATAGATATAAATAGTAAAATAAAGGTAAAAAAAGATGAATAGTTTTGAAATTTTTTAAAAATATTTGAGTGGTATCTTGAACCCAACAGAAAAGATGAACAGTCTTTAAAATGTTAAAAAATATTTGAGAGATATCTCCTACCCACTAGTTCCGGTAATGTTAAGGATAATGCATGAAAGAGCGATGAATATTATAATATTGGCATTAGATTAAAATATGTTTGATATTAAGATGTTTGATATCAAACCCAACAGAAAAGATGAACAGCTTTTAAAATGTTAAAAAATATTTGAGTGATATCTCCTACCCACTAGTTCCGGAATGTTAAGGACGATGTATGAACATTATAATATTGGCATTCGATTAAAATATGTTTGATATTAAGATCGATATAACACGTTGAGCGCATTTATGCTTTTTCGCAAAAGATCAGATGCCTGTGCCTATAGCCTAGTTTAAAAACATTCCAAACGTCAGAAATAACAATTTGGGAGGTTTTTTGATAACCAAGAGGAAGCATGTTTTGCAGCAGAATCTGCTGCTTTATGCATAAAACAGTAGATTCCACCAAAAAGATGAATAGCTTTAAAAAAATATTTGAGTGGTATCTCCTACCCACCAAAAGAGATGAACATCTTTTAAAAAGTTTTAAAAATATTTGAGTGGTATCTCCTACACACCAAAAAAGATGAACATCTCTTAAAAAGTTTTAAAAATATTTGAGTGGTATCTTCTACCCACCAAAAGAGATGAATAGCTTTTAAAAAGTTAAAAAAAAATACTTTAGTAGTATCTTCTACCCACCAAAAAAGATGAACATCTTTTAAAAAGGTTAAAAAGTATTTGATTGGTATCTTCTACCCACCAAAAGAGATGAATAGCTTTTAAAAAGTTTAAAAAAATAC
>JAPMOQ010015690.1:2017-21799 GCA_026543055.1 Argiope trifasciata | reverse complement strand
AACTTGCTAAAATTCTATTTTAAGTATTGAAATGTTATTAAATTTAATTAATGAATTAATATTTGAAAAAAAAAACTGTTTTAACATCAAGTGTCACGCACTACAAGTTTAAAAAATGTATTTGAACTTGAGTGGATGAATAAAAAGTATTTTAATAACGTTTAATAACGTTTGAACAAGATGTATAAATATATATTGAGAGATTGTTAACTAATAGTAGGAGTTGAAGAAAAAAAAAACTAAAAAATTACGGCTTTATGTTCTAAAGCTTCTTAAGTTTTATGCTTGAAAGCTCCTTGAGTCTGCGCACTGGTGCAATTTTTACAATCTTTGACGTCATCCGAGATTGCAAACGATTTTTTTCAACGAAACCTTAATTGTTTTCAGGAGTGAAAGAGAATATTAACGAGGGGAGGTTCCAAATATCCGGTTCTTTCTCTTTCCTAGTACGCAACGCCATTTCTATTGAAAATGTAAAGTGAAACACCTATTATTCATATCAAATGTTTTTACAACAGGTTTGGTCTTAAAATTGTGCATTATTATTGCTAGGAGAGATATTGCGTAGATATCATAACTGCTTAGATACATACAATTACGATATTAAAACATTAAAGCGTGTACAACTATTGGGGAAATTTTGTGCAAATAAAATTATAAACAATAGGTTTCTCTCTGTTTTTAATGCAAATAAGTTTTACAGCAGTTAAAATTTTAATAAAGAATGTCTTTTATTAATTTACCGTTCTTTGCAAAAGTATCACTTAAAATCTGAGAGGTTATATTTTTACAACTCAATCACTGACATTTAACTAATGATGCAATCAGGCATTTGGAATACAAAAAAACTGCAATCTGCGCATACTGAGGCATATTAGTCATAGAACACAGGATGCAATTCTTCCTATATTGAACCAGGAGGGGTTTTGGCATGAAAATGTAATCTTAACTAATAATTTTAAATAATTTAATTGTTAAACATTGAAAATATTTTTAAAAAATTCGACTTTAAGAATGCAAATTTTAATAAAATAAAGGAATATATTTTTAACTAATGAGTAATTAAAACTCAGTTTTAAAAAAGTTTTGTTGAAGTTAAAACAAATTTAAAAAAAAGATAAACATTTTTGGCATTTTTATCACTTTTATAAGAATTTATTCATTTGAAACTGATAACAGAAAAAAAAATCATAAAACTTTAGAAATAAAATAAACACTAATCTGAAAATTTATTTATTTTATAATTTATAATTATTATTTATATTGATTTAAAATTTCTTTTTCTATAAATATCCTTCCTTAATTACTTTACATCCCAATTTTAAGCTGCTGAAAATCATTTAAAACCTTATCCTTGGAGGCTATGCCAATGCTAATATTGACGTTAAAATAAATTTAAAATAACTAATTTTCATTAATTTTCTTGCATTTCTTATCGCAGTTACTAGGATTTATTCATTTCAATTTGAATAATAGGGGAGAAAAGGTATAACAAACACAGCTTTGAAAATTTAATTTTCTTATTAATTGTATTAATTTATAATCATAGTTACTTTTCATTTCATTAATTTTTAAATATTTCGTATTTATTCATTTACTATCTGGTACCCGGCGCATTGCTGCCTCAAAAGAAATAATTTTGGAAATATCATTTGAAATTTAAAATAACTGTCTTGTTTAATTAGGAATGATAGAAAAAAATAATATCTATTTTTTGTTTTCCAAAAATATACATTCATTGTAATTGAATAATTAATAAAGGAGAAGCATAAACAGTATTTTTTCTATTTTATTTTACTTTTTAACTTTATTATTTAAGAGCTTTAGGGTAGGCTTTATTATTTTTTTATTATTTATTTATTTTATTTTATTTTTTATTTATTTATTTTTTTATTTATTTATTTTATTTTTTATTTATTTATTTATTTTTGCTTTTCTGTTTTCAGCAGAAACAAATACGTTTCTTGACTGTCCGATTTTTAAGCATCAAGCATACAACTGATTATGTTAAAAACATGGATTTTTTTAGGTTCAGTCCACACACTTGAAGAGATTGACCTTGAGCCTTGATAATGGTCGAAACTTGGGCTAATAAATGCTCTGAAGTTAATTTTCACACTGGTGTAAATAATTATTAATCTGTAAGTGTCTGTAATTATTAAATTAGTGCAGCAAAAAAGATTGATTTATAAAAAGTAGTAATAAAATCAAACATGAGGATAAAAACAAATTTTCATTGCGACAGCTTTGTAGAAGTTTCATTGGTATATTAATTCTTGTCATATATTTCTGCGCACTGGAAAATGCAGAGCAAATAATTTAAGAAATACTTTAAAATACTAATCAGAATTAACAAATGAAAGACTTTAAGAAACTTTTTAAACCAGAATTTAAAGACAGACATTGGGAGGAATTGTATAATGTAATTATAATAACGGTATCTTGACTCAAACTTTTAAAGATATCAATTCAAAAGCTTGGAAACTAACTGAATTCGAAGTTGAACGAACATAAATATGAGTGATCTTTCAAATACTTAAATGTGCAAAAGTATTATGATTTGAGGAAATACTTTACTACCACATTTATATTTTCTCATTTTTATTTATAAATTTTTTTAATTTCTATGAGGTTGTAATGCAGTACCCAAAGCTCTATTCGTACAATTACGCCTAACCGTAACGGTAGGGATGAATGAAAATCTCAACGAAAGCCAGAAGTTTCATAGCATTACTATTAATAAGCTCCAGTTAAGATATTTTTACCTGAACTTCCTTGATTGCACAAACATTGCACGAATAGTTTTGTGTAATATATTGAACAAAAATAATTAAAGGAACTTTGAATTTACAAGATCTTATATAGATGTACATCTATTTGATAATATATACCATGTCAAATGCTACATGAATTTTCGATTAATTGGTATGATATTGATTTTTAGTTCTATTGGTATCAAATCAAACTAAAAGGACAGACCGATCATTCTTTGATAAGATTTAATTCAAAATTAGATATAGATATACTATTTTGATATCACTACCATACACTAAATACGATTCGTTGTTAAGTTACTACAAGCATGAACTCACTCTAATAAATCAATAAATAGACAATTGATTAATTGATCAGTTAGATAAAAGATTTGATACTGGTAAAAAATTTTAATTTAATAAAATTGGGTGATAAAATTCAATATTGTGTTTTTCAGTTATGCACAATTCTTATACACAAAAGAACAAAGGCTTTCCATTATTAGATTCCGACAGAAATCAATTAAAATATTTTCATATTTGTTGTTTTACAAAATTTCATACGTTTAACTGGTACTGTCTGGAATTTAAATTTTCTATAACAAATGTACGTCTACCTGTTTCAGAAACGAATTTTTAAGACTCAAATAGATGACAGATCATGGCAATGCAGATTTATTCAAATCTCTAAGTGTAAAAGTTAACTCTTTTGGAGATTACAGCATTTATTTCCTTTGCGTGCTTCATTTAAGATGAGGTTTTTAAAAAACGGAAATCATTTTCTTTACAAATGTTATATTACTTTCAGATTTTTTCCCTACTCAAGTAGCCAAGAATTGTGCACAATATTATACAATATTTAGAATATTATTTAACACCTTTAATAATCCACAATATATGTGTGTTACTGGTATGCCCACTATAATCATAATCGTAAATATAATATTTTCAAAAGGTTTTGTGCTACAGAAGAATATTATGAAAACTGACTGGGAAGGAAATGTGGTAAAAGTTTAAAAAGACAATAGATTAATCAGCAATATTGCATAAACAGACAAATTTGAGGAAATTTTTTTTTCTATGAGTATATGTTATTTATTGCATTGTTGAATGAGGCTTATTTTGGAAAATTTTCCTAAGTTTAATGCTGAAGTTTGTTTCGCAAGAAAAGTAAAGGATTTACGAGTAAATAAGTTAAGTATTTCATAAAATAGATATGCGTATTAAAGCAATTTTAGTGGAATTAATTTACTTATCGACAAATTTACTAGATCACCTCAAAAAAAAGATAACAGTTAATCGAAGCATCTTCCATTATTTACTGCGGAAGTCTTTCCAGTTTATTTCCATACGAGCAAAATAGTTTGATTTCCAAGAAGACATGATACCACTGGTCATTATGTCTTCATGCAATGAAATTTTTAAAAAAAATGTTGAAACTACTTAATTCCATTTTGTAAATATAAAAATTATAACACATAGCTATTTATCATAATTTGCTGGCACCGTTATCTTCGATGATTTCCACTGTTCGACATTTGTGTTGTAGATGAGGGCCTAAAATAAATAGATTAGCCATTTTGGTTCCTCGATCTTATTCTGGAAGTTAAATTTGGGATCATGACTTTAAATAATTAGTAAATCTCTGAATTAGGCCAATAACTTTTATTTATGATTTTTAACAGTTTTTACCAACTATCTTATAAGTTCAATTAAAACTTGTTAAGTCCTGTTTCTTCCTATTTTAACTAAATCCATCATTTTTATCAAAAAGCATTTGATTTTCCTAATCAATGATTTATGACAAAATATTCTTCTAGATATGCAGTGAGAAATTTGTATCTAAAACTACTAATAGATGGCAGCACAATTGTTATGAGAAATAATTCGCTTTTGTTTTAGGATTATTTTATTAGATTGGTTTTCAAATTTGTTAATAAAATGAATGCACCTTTCAGCATTAATTTCATTCACTCTGAATAAAATTGATCTCTGAGAGTTGTTGGATACTTTGAAAAGTGTTCAATATTAAAAATACTTACTATACTAAATATTTTTTTGTACACATAAATAAATTTGATATAATAAAGGTATATGATACAAATTCTTGCTTTTGTTAAAATTCTGTTAAAAAGTAGAAATGTCGGAAATATTCACTTAAGAAATGCAGTTAGATCACCATATTTACTAATTCAACTTTATAAAAATCATAATTTTTTCAATTGCATCTTTTCAATTTAAAATAATTTTTAAAGACAAATTTTAATCGTATATTTCTAAAATTGTTTTTAAAAAATACCATTTGTATTTTCTTGCATCTTTTTTTCGTTTGTTTGTTTTACAGCCTTTCACAATAATTTTTCTAGAATTTATTTTTTATCAGTTCTCTACCTCAGTCTGTTCAATCATATCATTAAAAAAATTTATATATTTACTTTTTCCTATGACAGAAAAATGCGACGGCCTTTTTTAAGGATTTTGAACTTCAACACAGAAATGGACTTGGGCCTTGTGTTGGCAACAAGTTCTTTTAAACATTACATCAACCTATATACAATATTGAATAATCTTATATTAAATGTAAGAGGCAATATTATGTTAATATTATATACAATTTATTATACATTTTATATAATATTGCATCATATTACTCTGTATATAATGAAATTTTTCTGAATTAAAAAAAAGAATTCAATAATTTCATGCTTCCATTAATTTAATAAAATTTAAACTGTTTCCTATTTTTTTACAAATATTTAATTGAGTACTTTTCTTCCATCATTGAAAGATAACAAACAATGTTTCTGTTTATCTTTCGTATAATTCGGCATTCTCGAAATGAAACTTTACTTCCTTCTTTTATTATTTCCTTTTCGGTGTGTGTGTGTGCGGGCGTGTGTGTGTGAAAACAAAATCATCTTTAATAGAAAGCACCAAATCTAACATCTATATCTATACTTATAAAAAAGCTCAATGCCTGTGTGTGTGTGCGTGTGTTGGCACTCTACAGGCCAAACCATTGGACCTACAGCTTCCAAATTTGGTACATGTATACCTTGGAAGTCGGGAATGTGCACCTCGGAGCCCTTTTTTCGAATTTTTAGTAAGAATTTGAATTAATTGAAAATTAAGCGAAATTTCGACGTTTTTCTGCTATAACTTACGAGAATATTATTGCACAAAACTGATTTTTACACCAAGTTAAAGATTAAAAAATTAGCTTTCTAATGGTGCCAGTATTTTAACATTTAACTTAAATTTCTATTTTTAACGAATTTTTAAAGAAATTTTAATCCTTTAAACCTAACATAGGAAGTGAAACAGAACTACGCTGATTCATTCAGTAACTGATAAAATCTGCAATTTGCAATAAATATATCAAGAACCGAGCAACAGAAAAAAAAAGTTTATTCGGCAATTAATCACCAAAACAAAATTAATAAACAGGCATATTAGTTAAGCATAAAATACTGAAAATTTGGACGTTTTTCTGCTATAAATTCCGAAAATATTATAACACAAATCCGATTTTTACATCAAGTTAAGGATAAAAAAATTAGCTTTCTAATGGTACCAGATTTTTAACATTTAACTTAAAACTGTATTTTTAACGAATTTTTAAAGAAGTTTTTTAAATATATTTTTCAATAATTTATTTCGGAAAAAATAAAATTTCAAAACAAACGATAAATAATGAACGAGCAAAGGGGAAAAACAGTTTTTACTAAACTGCTGCCATCATACTGACAGAAGGTCAAATTAAAAAATAAATTAACTATGACTGCAAATTAAATCGAAAAAAAATGCAACTTTCAACACGTGATTGGATGAAATTAGATAAATATAAAATGTTATGTTTTTTAAAAAGTAAATACAAGAAAAAGGTTTCTATGATCGTTTACAATATATATATATATATATATATATATTTTAGTAAATCAGCATTTTGGTTATGGTAAACATGTTTAAATTTACACAGGATACGCATTCAAATTCGTGCCAAATGGCTAATTTGTAAATCATTAGTAACAGGCGTGAATATTGTTATCTACTGGAAACTTGGTCTAAATAATTACAATAATAATAATAATTACATTTTAAATAACTTGAAGCAAAAAATGCAATGATGAATAACTGTTAGATTTTTTTATACTTTGCTCTGTAAGTTATATTTAATAAATTAATTTTACTAATATTTTAAGCTAAGTTGTTACATCAACCAGTTTTCTAAGCAATCATTAAAATTGACTGATTTAAGTAAAAAGGAATATTATTATTTATCTTTTAGATCTTTTCGTCCACCATCTTGAAAAAGTATACCATTTCAGGCCAATCAATATCTGGAATTACCCACACACACATTGAGCTTTATTATAAGTATAGATTAAACAGAGAAAAGTGTGATGTTCAGCACGTATTTAAAAAGAAACGCAATGTAATGGAACAAATATAAAATGTTATATTTTCTACATGATTTCATGACAACTTATTGCTAGCCAGAGAGTTATATAGTGCAAATGAACAAATAATCTTAAGGATTCTATAATTATATGAGTTACGTGACTTCCGAAGTTAAAGTATATCTGGCAGAGAAATTATAAAGAGAGCAAGGCACATAAGTATTTAATTGAAAACTTTAGAACACATTACTCTTGGTGAACCAGCTAGTCGCCAAAGGCGGCTAGTTCTGAATAAATACAATAGCTATTTTTTAATACTTTTAAATTACTTTTTAAATTTGCGATCCCGCATCTGCACGTGCTCGTATATAAACAAATAAAATGTGACGCAACATTTTAGCGTTGGAATTTAAGACGCATTTTCTACGAAGAAAAGGAAAACGAAAGCAAAACAATCCTATAAAAAAAAGCAAGGAATTCCAAGACGCGAACAATAACATTTTTCATGCGACTGTGACACCATTAACTTGACTTCATTGGGATGTTTAATAATTTCGTAGATAATTGACACTTAATCAGTAAACTGGTCTAAAACATCCAAAATAAGATGGCATAAATGTTTAATACGAAAATTAAATCTCTTTTCCGACAGAAGCAGTAATATTAAATTCTGCTTAAGAAATTTATTTGGAATTAAACATTGAGACATTTGCATTACTCTATCTTCTCTTCTGGATAATAGATGGCGTTGTATAATAAGATACGCATCCCACAGTGCATTGAGATTGTTTTTAGAATGAGATGATAAGCTGTTCTGTTAATACATGATGAGATGTTATGGTGTTCTGCCCAAAGTGGGGCACTAATGTGGTGGAATGAAGATCTTGATTCATGCAATGGATTCCAATATTTCAGATTTTTAAAAAAGTAAAAGTACAGAATGAATCAAAACAAAGACTAGGTGCAAAATGTTGCACAGATATTTGTTTTCGTATAAGTCCAAACAGAAAAAAAAAAACATCATTTAAATAAATAAAGAAAAATGTAAGGACAGTAAATTATTGAGCATTAATTCGAATGTGACAGTAACAACTTAAAACTGACCCATTTTATAACGTCTTTCTCGCGGTTGTTTATACTCGTTATGGATAGCTCGATCACGTTTTTGAAAAATAAGCGAGATTTTATAGACGATCAAGTCTTCCATGTATATTGTGTGAACTCAGGTCTAAGTCTAAAGTTTTGATGATAAAAAAAATTGCCTATTTTCATTTTTCTAGTGTTCTTGAATTCATCATAATAGTATGCACATGATCAAGCAGACTTTCTTTAGATGTTCATTGTTCGCTATCTATCGATAAATCATTAAAAATATAATAAATTTTATGTAGCTAGTTTCGTTTGAGCATTGGTTTGACAATAGGCAGTCACACACAATGCTAAAAGAAATATTTTTAGACAAGGAAGTTGTAAAGTGTAGAAATATTTCAGAAACACGAGATATGATACTTTGATAATCGCTATGCTTCCTCTTTTTATAATTCTTATATGAAATAGTAGAATCAAGCAATATATTTAAATAATTTATTTCGTAACAAGGAAATTAAAATATATTGATTGATATTTTTCATAAATTTGTTTTTAGAACTATATATTATCTGAAAATTGTGTAATAGTGTTGAAAAAATCGTTCTAAATTATCTGTGGACAGATTGGAATTCAGGATATATTTATACGTAATTCTTTGTACCTGCTTTCTAAATTGTAAGAGTTTACTATGAAAGAATTTTTCAAAATTTTAATTTTAATCAATTAAAAACAATCAAAATGTTAAAGGTTTTCTTTTATAACTTTGGGGCATATTATCGGACAAACTCCATCTTCATACGAATTTAATTTTTTTATTAGATTTCAAATAATTACCAATCTTTTCATAGATTTTTTTTCGTCAGTTCTACTATTTTTTTTTTAATTTCGAAGCAACTGCTGACGAGTTAGATTTTTTCCATTCATTAATTCATTTCTGAAATGTTCAAATGCAATTTAAATGCGGAAATTGATTCTCACGCTCCAAATTTTATTTTAAAAAATTATTAGAATTGTTAATCATAAATATTTAATTTTTGATTTTTTTTTAAATACAAGTTTGTATTTTTATACTTTGAATTTAATGGAACCATCTACAATTTTGCATTATTTTTTCTTTTTATACTTTTGTGAATCATTTATACCTTTGTTAATTAATAAATTTGAAGCAATGACGAAATAATATCGCGAAAACAGAGAAACTACAGTTTATCAAAAAAACTTCTTATAAAGAAAATATTTTAGGTTCACTTGGATGATATTTTATCGAACAACATGGAGCATGATGTTCCTCAAAAAGATGTTTTTAATTTAATTCGAAATAAAATTAAATGGTATTATTCAGCATTAATATGCACGTAGTAAATTGTATGCAGGTTACTTTTACATTCTCTGCTCACTCAAAAATATTTAAACAGATATCAACATAAATTTACTTCAGACAGGAGTAAAAAATATTCTCAGCTGATAGTAATGGATTTATTTTATCAAATAAAAACATAACTTGCATCCTCTTTCCAGAGTCTACACTTATATAGAATTTTTTTTCATAAATACTTTGCAATTTCTAAGATGTAAGGGGATAAATTTCTTAACATTTTTGGAAAAAACTGACGTTTAAATGTAAATTACAAATTTGTCAAGAAGAAACTTATTACACTTTTAACAAATACTGTTTGGGTTGTAGATTTTCAATCTCTTCTAATAATTACAAATCTTTTATTTTGTCAAATACAGATTATTATTAGATGATTTATGTGTTTGTTTCCAAATTAGTATTGCAAATATCAGAATCTGCCCCACATCATTTAAAACTTCTGCCTGGTTTACACTTGGCCAGTTATAGAAGGCTAGTAAGACAAAGCATGCTCAGAAAGAGATTTATTTATGTTGCCAGAATTTCGTTAGATAGATTCATGCATTCTAAGCTTGGCTTTAAATTGCAGTTTTGGCGTCCCTGAATATTTCTTTCTCACTGTGTACAGTATTAAAATGATGGATGTTTACACATAAAAACAAACGATAAAAAAAAAAGGTCAACATAGCTAAATTTGGAAAACTAGAAAAAAAGGCAAATAAAATGAAAAAAAATCGCATCAGGAAAAACAAAGAGTATTTAAAATGTCGGAAATCTTGTAATATGAAAGGCTATTAAAGTCTTTCATATTACAAGATTTAAATATGAAAAATGTGAACATTTTATCAAAGACGAAACTTCTTGTACAAAATGAGATATAAAAGAGTTTGACTATTTTGGCATTCATTCGAAACCATCAACAACCGACTCAACTTATTTGCGATTACCCTATCTTGTCACAGATACTACCAAGTATTCATAAATAATCCTTTACAGATGTGTCTAAAACAGGGGTCAGTATTAGTATTGTCACTGTTTTTAACCAGATTCCAAATAAGTAAACTAGGCAGCCCCTAATTCCATAAGAAGGTAGATTAAAATACTTTTGCTAATCATCAAATAAATAATTTTGCAATATTATCTCTATACTTCATTTACGATGAAGAGAAAATAGGATTTTACTTTATAAACATGATCTATGGTTGTTTTTATTTACTATCTAAGGATTTAAAATTCATTTTTAAAAAATAACATCAAAGTGAAAGTATTATAAAAATAATATGCAAATTTTAACTAGTTACCAAATTTATATTATCGAAACGCTTTGAAATTTAAAACAATCGAAAAAAAGTTTATATTAATCTTCAAGAAATGAAATTTTATCTTTGTATTTTAAACACATTTGAAGAAATTAACAATCGTTTGCAAATATTATTCTTTCAATTGAAAGCAAACAATAATATACAAATTGTTCGTATGATTTCTCATTTTTATTGAAGGAAAAAAATCGTCTATTTTTTCTGAATTAATATTGGAATTAAGATCTTATTGCTGTGCATTTGAATAGTTGAATTATAGTCATTAGTTGGAATAAAAGGAAACCTATCATCAGGTTTAAAAAAACTTACTCTGCGGCATTATTGTATTTATTATTAACTATATGCCATTGGTAAACTTTTGACTTAATGGCACGTTTTATGCAAACATAGTCTATAGGTTAACGTTGCTTATCTTTTTAGCTATTAATTGCGATTAATCAGTTAATAAAAATATAAATACTTTCATTAAATATATAATGATTTTTTATGATTACCATTATATATATATATATATATATACTAGCTGGTACTCGGCGCGTTGCTGCCGCAGAAGAAATTATCTAGTAAACATCGTTTGGAATTTGAAATGATCATCTATTTTAATTAAGAATGATCGGAAGAATGATATTTATTTTCTTATCGGCAGTGAATACATTCATTGTAATTGAAGGATATATAAAGGAGAAGCATAAGTGTCGGTGGGTGGGTGTGGGTGTGAAAAAATTAAAAAGCACGCAGTTTCTGGAAATGTTTAAAAGCTGATCATTTTTACATAATGCTGTCATTAACCGTTTTCTTCTTCATTTAAATTTAATTAATTTTATTTAAACATAATTTTTACTCAACGTGCATGTAAAAAATACAAATTCTACGAATAAAAGAATATTTTGATAATATAAGTTATCAAGCATAATTGATCAGGTTCACTTATCTTTCATTACGTTCATTTAGTTATTAGATTATTTATAAAACTGAATATTTTCAAAACTATTGCGGTCAAATGTGGATGCCGGGTAGTCTGATGGTCATAATAAATAAATAAAAGCAAGCACATATTAATAAAAAGAATGAAATAAAAGATATATTGACTTCAAATATATTATTAACATGTTAAAAATGTGCAGAAATGTGAAAATAATTTGATCATTTTATTAAAAGAAAAACTTAATATTCATAGTCTAAGGTTATAAAACACCAAAATTCACTACAATTTTTAGTCATTTAGTAATGTGTAAAAAGCTACATGACCATTGCTAAGTATTTGCAACAGAAATTTTTGTAATCCATTAAAAAGTACAAGCAATAAAATTACAAAATTAAAAGATATAATTTATTTATATGTATTTGATATGTATTGAATTCTTCCACATACATGACAGAACCAATGGTTTATATTGGAATGCTTGAGTCAAATTCAAAAGACAATGGCTGTATTCTAAGTTTTTATTAAATCCCAGGCAATGTAGGTCCAACAGGAAATAAAATAGTAGATAAAGCATCAAAAGCTGTCATAGTTATTAAAAACTGTTCTTTTTCCCTAAATAATGGAGATCAAACTAAAATATTTAATACCCAAAAGATATTTTGAGGATTTATAGAATAAGATAGTTGGGACGATTAGGCTCTCAATTAATTAGCTTTTATACAGCCATCAATTGCAGAATTTCATTAAATTTTAACTGCAAAAGGATAGTAAAATTAATCTGACTAAGAATTAGTAACATATATTTTAAATATAACAACCAACTAAAGATTGGACATCCAACAATATGCATGCCACGTGACAGAATTTTATGCATTACACACAATTTACTGAATTTCACCCACCTAGGTCTTAGCAGTAATCGAGGTCACCTGTACTTGATCAGCAAGGCAGACACTTCCTTCGAATGTATTTCGTTCAAAATGCGGTAGAAACATTCAAATTTGATCGCAAGTCCAAATACCAAATTTCATCTGTCTAGCTGAAAGCGATCTTGAGTTATTCGCATTCAGCAAACGATAAACGAAATGCTAAATTTGTCGTTTTCGAATTCAGAGAAGTGTGGAATGTCAGATTCGAATTTTTTGACAGTTACACAATACTTCCTCTGAACTTTGTAAATTGGTTCTTGAAGAGGAGTTTCGTTTAAAAAGGTTAGAAGAATTTTATTTTAGAAAAAAATATGACAAACTGGAAAATTATACGGAGAAAAAAAATTTGATGCCAAAGTTTATGTACACTTCAACTAAAATGTGAAAAACATTATGCAAAATGTTAAAGAAGATAATCATAAAATTTCTTTCCCAATAAAAGGACATTCATATATCTGTACTCTGAAAACTAAATCGCCGTTTTTACTTTAAAAAGAAAAAAAAATGGATATAAATTTTCTTATACTTTATTCAATAATCTCAAACAATAGATACACAGGACGTCATTAAATATTCACGAACTATATGTAGTAGTGTAGGCTGTGTAATTTAATAATATAATAATATCGCTGCTCTTACTCTAAAAAGAAACAAAAAAAAACCTTTTTTAACAAAATATAAATTTTCTGATACTTTATTCAATAAGCTCAAGCAATAGATACACAGGACGTCATTAAATATTCATATGTAATAGTATAGGCTGTGTAATTTAATATATAATAATATTAAAATATCGCTGTTTCTTACTTTAAAAGGAAATTTTAAAAAAACGTTTTCTTAAAAATATAAATTTTCTGATACTTTATTCAGTAAGCTCAAGTAATAGATACATGACACGATGTTAAACATTCACAAACTATATGTAATAGTGTAGGCTGAAAAAAAATAAAAGTGGTGTCAGCAATAGTATGGGTTGATTTTTTTTCCATGGCGCTATCCCGTTGCTAAGCAACTAGTTCATAAGGAATATAGTGAGGAAAAATTAAGAAAACATATTGATACCTTCCGCTTCAGGATTAAAAGTCATAAAAAAAGTGAAGAATAGACTGCTTTTCATTTATTTTGAAAACGTTAAAATTGTTAACTACTAGCAGTTGCTTTTATTAGCAGTCAACTAATAAATTTTTTAAGAATTATGAAATTCAATACCTCAAAAATGTTTCATAACTCCTGGTCATGCTTCTCATTGAAAGTAAACGAAAACTCGAGGGAATTATGACAACATGCGATTTTTGGCTCTTAATTATTATCATAATCTACAAGCATCATCTTCTCGAAGAATCATAATTTGACATATAAGTATAGCAAAAAGAGCACTTGTTGGTTGTAACAGTGACCAAAAAAAAAAGCACCACACAAAAAAATGTCGCCAATTTGGCGATTTCAATCGTTAAACTATACAGCATGTGATTCGTATGTTCAAATTTTTCCATAATAAATAATACTACATTTGAGTATAATTTTATCATCTGACGAAATTATTTCTTTTCGCTTTTGGGGCGCCGTTAAAACCGAATTGTACCACAAAAAGTTAATTAGGTCAAATTATATATCAATATTCATCTCCTCAGTTAAATGATGATGCTGTTCAGTACTTGTAAAGATTCACAACTTGAATAGAATATCAATTGTTAGCAAAGTACGAATGGCAAGAACAGGGAAAGTTGCCATACTATTGACCTCCGACCCTCCACGAAGGCACATGGATAAACCACGTAAAACTGAATGACCGGACGGCCGCAACATCAACACTGGTGGAAACTGTGGTTGCGTTCTAATGGCCATAACCGGCCACGGTACAACCATCTCCGTAGTAAATACGTCCCTTCATCGATGGGAGAGTAATACCTCCACCTATTATTGTACCCTACGGGTTGGCGAGATCCAACCACCATACCAGAAGCGTCTCATCCAAAATTACGAGCCCCTACCGGCGGGGTAAAAACATGGAAAGTAAGAAAAGAGATCTTTTGGCTTTTTTCTGATCGCTTATTTCACCGATGCCAACATAACAACAGTTAAGTCAATTTTTCCCCCTTTTCCTCTTCATTCGGTGACAAGATAATAATGATAGAATTTGTACTCTATTCATTTAAATTTACCCTTAAGCAGTACTTAGTTTAAATAATACGGTTAAAGTAAATTTATTTGCTGATGAAATGATGCTGACTCTTAAGACGGAGTTGGAATTTAAGCGCTGTGTGTGTAAGCATTTGATTTCTGGGAGTGGTCTCGGCAAAATACTGAAAGATGAAAAAAAACGCTATGTGTGCAACGAGCCTTAAGATAAGAATATTTTAAAGTTAAGAACACTTCAGCAATTAAAACATTAAAACAAACTTAATAGCATTGTAATGTTTCATCTCGCAAGATGCTACTTGGAAATCTGATTTACAAGAGAAATCGGGGATTGTAGATCTAGCATCTATGTTGATTAAAATCATTCAATGACGATCAAAAGTATATATTCAGTCATTCAATCACCATTGAAACGATAAAATGCATTTAAGAACTGACAGCCACAATTCTGGCAAACGGATACATTTGAAGTGGCTATGAAGAGAAATTGCAGTACCAGATGATATTAATATAAAAACAATTTTTAATCTCTCCATCTCACATATAGAATATTATAATAAACCTGAAGCACATATCTGAAAACTTTAAAACAATTCATTACTTTTCTGAAAGGTTTACTAAGTCTGTGGACGAATAAAAAGCATTTTCTTTTCTTTGCTTGCTGAAGATATGTTGTTGATCATGACTGTTAACAACAAAGAACTGGGCATGTTTTAAAGGCAAGGAAGTCATTCGCAATGAAAAAATAATTACAGTTTTTACAGCTAAAGTTTATATTGGCAAAAAGGAAGTTTAATATCTATTATATCTCTAAACGGGAGATTGGTTCATATATTGATTTCCTGACTTTTAATAGGAAATCATACTCGCAAAAGTACTTTTTTTTAATTTAAGGAGGAGTTTTCAGAACCTATATGTATCACATCCCTATTCATATCCAAACATCAGAATGAACACATTACGGAAATAAGCACAGAAATGAAGTTACAGCTCATAATACTCATATTTACATCAAATAGTGAAAAGAAAGAGATAAATGCCTTGCCAAAAAAATAGCAATACAATATTCTTCAAAAGCTTGCGAACTCCACCTAGGAAGGGCCTCGAAAAAAAACGTGCCATCTACAGAAAAGGTTTTACTATGATCGGTGATGGAGGACTATAAGGACTCAATCATTAATTTAACCATATGCCTTCGGGAGGGTTGGAGTTTTCCAAGTATGCTTAATAGCTGAAGAATTTTTTTAATATATCTTAATTTTATGATTTTCTCTACTCTATATAATCAGTTTTTGCTGGCAAATAATTTTCAAGTTTTTAGAAGTTTGTTTTGCAGTTGTTGAATACATAACAGCTAATGATATAAAATATATTTTTAAAATGAATAAAAAGTAATCGATTTGCAGCACTTTATATGACTTTTAAGTTGCATACCAAGTGGAATATGTAAACAAATTTTAATAATTTTCTCTTATAATGCTTTTTATCACATTTACAGCTTTCTTTTGGAATAATGACACGCTTTTCAATAATTACCAGCTCTCTCCTGGCATAATGGTATACTTTTCACCAATTGCCAGCTTTTTCCTGGTATAATGGCAATGCTTTTCATTACATTGCCAGCTTTCTCCCGGTATAATGACAGGCTTCTCACCAAATAGCGACTTCCTTCTGGTATAATGGTACGTTTTTTCCACCAATTGCCAGCTTTCTCTTGATATAAATGACATTCTTTTCGCTAATTGCCAGCTTACTCCTGATGTAACGACATTCTTTTCCCCAACTGCCAGTTTCCTTCTGGTATAAAAACATGAGAAAAACTTTTTTTTTTTTTATTTATCCTTAAAAACGACATGGATGAAGTTTACGTCGGAAAAACTCAATATCTTTCAGTTTGTTGAAGATTGGATAATTGACAATTTTTGGATTCATTTTATGGATTAAATCAGAAGTATCCATTTTCACAGATCTAAAAGACACTTTTTCAAGTTTAACAGCACTCTCCAATAACAGTTGCAATCCAATCCTTGACAACTTGCACGCATTGATTCCTGCCACCTTCAGTTCCGATAATGGATTTTGTTTTAAAATTTTACAAAGAAGAGCATCATCTAAGCACAAAGCACAATCTAGGAACATTTCTGTTAAAAGGGGGCATTTCGAGAGTATATACATCAGACTTTTCTCATTCATACACATTAAAAGCAAGCGTCTTAGTTGTGGTAGATTTTGGCTTTTAGAAGGTGCTTCAGTAACAATTGCTTTTCCACGAACTCGAAGACTTTCCAGATTACAACAGTTATCACAGATGACATTTAATTGAATATTACTTAAACCTTCAAGAGAGAGGTGCTTTAACTGTGATCCAATTTCCTTTAAAACAGAAAGCCAAGCGGGCATGTAATCGTTATCACAATAATTAAAGTTAATGCTAAGAAAAGTTAAATTTTTTAGTAGGCACAAATGTTGAAGGCATTCTTCATGGAACACATTAATCACCAATTCTTCAGTATATGAGCAAGATAAGACGGCCATTCTAATTATTTTAGAGAATCCTTTCCTGTAAGTGGAAAGTTTTCTAGTATTTGCAACACGTAGATAATTGTCATGCGATATCCCCCAAAAACATCTGCGCAGCTTTAACTGTAGCGAGAAGAAGTTCCTTTGTGTTTTATGAATGAGTTTCAAAGGCAAAGAAGAATCAACAAGTCCCACAGAAATTAAATTGGGGAAACCAAGAAGAATTTTGGCCATGAACTTACTGGATTGAAAACTGTCCTCTCCAGGGCAAACTGCAAATACCTCAAGAGTTTTCAAGGCGCTTGAAGAAAGCATGATTTTACGAAGCGAATTATCAGCAATTTGACTCATTGGCAGATGAAATCTTAGATTTCGTAGCTGATGGCAATTTTCAAGAACATCTAAATCAAACTGTAAAGCAGAGTGAAGCTCCTCCAGATTGGTGCAGAAACGAAGAACTATTTCCATTAATGGACCATCAGCGTCGCGCAAATAAGCAGGTATGGAAAAGGATCTCAAATTCTTGCACACATTCTCGGACATCATTTTCAGAAATATGTTGGAATCTAATTCCAAATCATGATGAATTAAATCTAGTTCTGTAAGTCTGCCACTAGTTATAAGATACCATAATTCGGTTATTTTTGGTCGTTCGTGGTAAGGTTGAGACAGCACAACCTTCGTCAAATCATTGATGATAGTGGATGGCAGGTAAGAAAAAGGATTTGTGTCACATCTGTTCGATAGTTCTGTCCTCAAAATATATAACGTCTTTTGAAAACAAATATCATATAGAGATGGTGGTTGCATTGGATTCATACTGGAATCTAAAAAAAATATGTATATAATGTAATATTTACTATCACATTATTAAATGCATAACTAATAATGAACAAAACATTTCCATTTATACATTTAATTTTTGCAAATACTCAAGAAAAAGAAGCAAACTTAAAAGAGATAAAGAAACTCATTACCTGAATTAATAATATAGATATTAAAAACAGAATTAATAATATATTGAAAATTGAATTAATAATGTATTGAAAATTGAATTAATAATGTATTGTCATTATGATGGCAACACACTGACAAAAGTTTTTTCTTTTTTCATGCACGCAAAATGCATCAGGTTAAATTTTATGTTGATCTCGTGAAAAATAAATAGCTAAAAATGTAATTAAATAATTTTTAAAAGCTTATTAAAAAAACTTAATTTACAAATTAAAAAATTGATATCACTAATAATATAAATTTGTGTGCTTTAAGATGACTCAAGAATTATTTTCGTGCTGTAATATTTGCGAAATTTATCGAAGAAAGTAGCAAAAATTTCGCTTAATGTTTTATTAGTGTAAATTCTAAGTAAAATTTCAAAAAACAAATTGTTCTGTAGGGCACATCTGTAGTCACGCCCTCTAAAATAGGCATGGGATAAATTTGGTGACGCTAGGACAAACGGTCTAGACTGTAAATTGCCAACGCACACAAACGCATTCATTTTTAAGATCAGTAAAAATAGAAACAGATATGTATTTAAAATATATTTCAAAACATGTTCCAGTACTTGTTTCCATAAATAGCAGCGTTTGAAATTATACAGTTTCGATTTGAAAAATTAACACATTGCTATTATTAGGTGCATTGCAATTATAACATAAAAAAATATGAGTAAAATATAAACAGATAAAACAGACAGCAACCGAATTGACTTTGAACAAAGGAAACGTAGATGTAATATCATCAAGCAATTAGCCTCTTTTTAATATCCCATCACTGCGATGATAAGAAAAATTGCACAGACGAGTGCCTCTATTTAAATTCACAACGAAATGAATGCTCTCACTTTATAACAGGATTTCTTTTCTTTTTTAAAAAAAAACTTGATAATGTTTTTGGTGGAAAACTGTCTGTAAATTTCAGGTCAGACAAAAAAGAAGAAAAAAAAGCGTGACCTTCACCTTGGTAAAACTTTGCACTTATAACCATGTGAGTATGTAGCACGTGGCTAATTCAGAATAAATGCATTCTATAAAAATGCCTTTAACATTTTTATTACTTTTATTTCTTTAATAAAAATCACATTTTAAGGTTTTTACTACGTATACGAGAAAGTATACATTGTATATGAGAAAAGTGTGCGTAAGTAAAAAGGATTCGAGTAAATATATACGTAAATACGTAAAAGAATACATAAGTAGAGTATACTCGTAAAAAGTGTACGAGAAAAAATACGTATATAAAAGTATACGTAACTATACACATACGAGTAAGTATGGTAATATAAGTAATATAATAGAAAGTATAGTTAAGTTTATATACTACAAAGCATAGTAAAAAAATTGAGCTCGAGA
>JAPMOQ010015686.1:0-7500 GCA_026543055.1 Argiope trifasciata | reverse complement strand
TGGTCACTTCTCATTCACCGCTGAGTTGGAGTGAGTGAGTGAGTCGTCAAGTTTATCGCCAAACCCTGAGATCACTGATTAGGCATTCGATCAGCATCCATGAAAGCTGACTGTAAAAAGGTCTTTTCAGTCATTGAACGAACCAAGCTGAGAAGCATCATTATAGATTTGAAAATATATAAGCTTTGAAACTGAAAACCAGATTTCTTGCAATACACCTTTATTTATTTATTTATTTCGATTCTTTATTTACTTTAATGTTTTTGACAATAAATACAATGAAATTCATAAAAAATGGCATCTTTGTGATTTTAATCATGTGAATTTTAATGGCAATAATTCCATTAAAATTCACAGCATCAGTCAGAAAAACTATTTGTAAAACTTAAAAATCTCAAATAAAATGTTGCCATTTGCTATTTATTTCTAATTTTCTTTTATGAAATGAAAGATACAAAATATTAACCATTAGATTAAGATTTTTTTACAATAAAGGATATATATGTATACTACTAATCTGATTGTTCCATTTCCAATCATCATCCCTGGTAATTACATCCGTGGCACGTTGCCAAAAGACATGTTATTGCATTAACTCTTTCATCTAATGGGCAATGCTGCCAATTTGACAATAAAACTCAGAAACAACTGCTATTTACGTAAGCCAATCGATATTTTGCATTTGTTTCCCATATCTTGAGGGTAAAAACAAAGTCGGAGTTTTGCTTGCTTTTCCCTTTCACCCAACGTATCCTATTCTGAATATCTCTCTGAACAGCTAGAACTAAGGAATAAAAACAGCTGGTCTGTAGCGTATCTGCCATTCAAATGTAACTCAATTTCTTGCAAACCATTCTTCGGAATATGCAGTTTAGTATTCTTGGTGCATCCTTTCTTCTTTTTTAAGGCTGAACTCGTAAAATTGAGCGCATATCACATATCGAAACTTTGTATTGTTATTCCGTGTGACAACCTGACAAAGAAGACTGAAAAACTGAAAAATAGAATATTATGCGTTTGAGAAAGATACCGGATTTTCGTGCAGGTTTAACTTGAACATCCATTTTAAAGGATAGAGTTTTTGTTGCGTTGAAAGCAAATAGATATACGTTGGAAAAAATTCTAACTTTTTAACATATTTAAATTCAAAACAAATAATAGGAGTGTTCAAATGAAAAGTTATGAAACGACACTATGAGTATTACAGAAGACTTTATTCAAAGTGTTCACCATTGGCCTCAGCCCAGCGATCGCATTAAAGAATGAGCCGACTGATTCCTTGTTCCCAAAATTCCTGTGACCGTGACGAGATCCAGTCCTTCACAAAATTCTTGAGTTCGGCTTCCGAGTTGAAGCAATCCCCTTCCAGGTGATTTTCAAGGGACCAAGCACACAAAAATCAGATATTGTTTTGTTTTGTTTAGTTATATTAACGTCCCGTTGTAGAACAACACTAGGGCTATTTTGGAACGAACCTCGTAATTTTGAAGCGTGACCAGATGAGGAGGACGACATTTGAACTGGCACCCCTCTGGAACACCAGCGGGAGGACGCTTGACCTGACAGATTAAGAGATCCCCTTATACGACGGTTCCTTGGTGGAATCGAATCTCGAACTTGAAACCCTCCGGTTCCAAAGCTGAGACCTTACCACCAGGCCACCGTGGCCTCATGAAAATTAGAGAGTGACATGTCCGAGCTGTAGGACGGATGGTCGAGCAGCTTCCTTTGAATTTGGGCATTCATCGTGTGTGACTCTGGAGACATGTGGACGCGCGTTATCATGGGGCAGAACTACACCCACCGAGAGTAGTGCCGGTCTTCCATTCTTGATGCTTAGTCTTCGGAGTGTCTTACAATACGCATCGTAGTTAATGGCTCTGAAAAAACATCAAATTGGAAGGCAAACTCAAGAACGCTGTGAAGGACTTGGCCTCGTCAGAGTCGCAGGAACTCTGGGAACGAGGAATCCTTCAGCTAATTACTCAGTGGGATCTTTTTGCTCAGGCCTGTAGTGTATATTTTAAAATAAATTCTTCATTTCTACCCATAGAGCCATTTCATTCCGTTTTATTTCAAAATCGGTTGTACTTTTATATATGACAGTAATTGCACTATTTCATGGGATTCATAGACAGTTGTTGAAAATGCAAAGCTCAGAATTATATTTCAAATATATGTATGTGCGCCAAAGAATGTTAATCAGTAAAAGCCCAATAATAATAAATGACAGATATATGAAAAAAATTGAAGGAAGTTCAGAATTGTGACCATCTTGCTGCTGGGGGCTAAACGACATGAAGAAAAAAGCAGTTTTGCAGAGAATGATAACTACGAGTAAGGAAATGTTTCGAACACACCGTGTCTAGAGATAGAGTTAGACTTGGGTGTGCCTTAAGAAAATGCCAGTTTTACGAATTGGTCTGTGATGTAGTTGGAAGGTCATTGTGACTGTAGTTGACCACAACAAAAGTTGTAGATGCTGTGTTGTTCAATAGTGCCGAAGTGGAAGGTTGTACCTAAGAAAGATGAAGTCAAGTCATAATGTAAATATGTATTAATTATTTATCATTACAGATTTTATTCTTGCAGTGTTCATGATTGACTTCTAAACAAAATAGTGAAGAATACATGCCCGTTATCTACTGCCTGATCAAGGCAAAGGCCTACATGATAGTTTCCCAGCCCCCCTTATCAGATGGGAGTCCCGAAATCGAATAGAAAGCTCATTTTACATTTCCTTCTTGATGAACTTTTCTTGAACAAAATACCAGTAGTATGTAAAATCCATCAGTTTTGTGTTAGCTTCTGCATTAATCTAACGTATAAACACACACACACACACAAATCTGTTTCGTAAATCCCGGGCTTTCTAAGGCGGAATTCAGATAAAGTTTCGCAATTGCGATGGCTCAATCAAGTCTTCTTTATTTTTTGGAAAGGCAGATCAATCTAAATTATTTCATTAACTATTTTTAACGTATTTGGCTTCACAAAGCCCTCAATAAATTATTAGAATTTTATTCTATTATTCAACGGTCATCTTAATAGGAAAAAGAATCACTTGATAGCCAAGTTTTTTCGTTTTTGCTTAACTTTTTCTAGCTTGATTGTTTTCCTTTGGTTTTGAGATTCTTTTGACGGTTATTTTGAGATAGATATCGTTAACAAATAATGGATAAAATGTTCTCTTGTTTTTGCACCAATACAAACAATTTTTTACAAAGAATAATTTACCAATTATTTTTTCTTTAATTTTTATTCCATCAGGCTCTGTAGTTTGAAGAATTTTTCACATTGCTTAGATTGCAAATTTCAGCTGCATGTACCACAAAATTTAATAAAAGACATTTTTCGACTTGTTCACGGCATTTTACAAGAAATTATGTAATTAAATTTAAATTTCTTTTATTTAACATTAAAAAGAAGTAAGATTGAATATTCAAGCCCACAGTCGTTGCCAAAAGAAAAATAAAACTAGTTTTAAAACCAAATATTTTTTTTTGAATATTAAATATTGAAAATAAAGTTCATAATATTAAAACAATCGCTCACAGAAGAGCATTCTCAACCTCCAACCTATATTTGTATCAAATTTGGAAGCATTTTTCACTGTAAATCTATAAAACATGGAGGCAGAAGCACACATATTCATCGTTATTAGTAATAGGGACTGCTTTTTATTTTATTTCTTCTTGAACAAAATTATAAAATTTCATTCTTAATTAAAATACACTTGATTAAAATAAATATGATTTAAACTGGAAATTTTTCAATTTAACTAGTAATGCTAAATTATCTTCGACTTTTTATCATAGAAAAGTAACTGACATTGTTATCCAAAGCATAAATGACAACCACTAATTTTATTATTTAAAAAAAAGGAAGTAACTTATACGTTAGAAAATTGAAAAACATATCAAAATCATTTATTACTGTTATGATTATAAATAGCATTTTACTGACTTCTCGATAAGAATATGATCTTTTTTTCACAAAACTTGCTATCAGAAGAAAAGTAAAATTATGATCTTACCAGCGATTTTTCTCTTTCGAGATTCAAAGAATGTCATTGGGAGAAATAATTTTAACTTCTTTTACCTATTTTAAGAGAACAAATTCTTTCTGAATCAAGAATGTTTAAAGAAATTGAAAATTTGCGCACATTTGTTCAGTTTCATCTAAAAAATTTGAATTTAAATCAGCCTCTTATATTATTAATGGAAACAATTTTATCAGATAACTGCTATTAAAAATTCTTTACATTTCCGATAGGTTTAGTAATCTTGAACTACGTCAATACCTCATAAACAGTATTATATCTTTATTTTAATAAAAAGAGGTATTTGACTCTTTAATGAATTAAACTCGAAATGTCCGCCTGCAGTTCTCAATAAGACTTCAACTTTTACTAAGAATGACAAAAAATATTTTCCTGTTAATCCGAAAACGAAAATGATGTTTCAAAACTATTAATTTCCCCTCTCTACTTTTGCAAGTTCTCTTAATTTCCACCATTATTCAAAAAAGAACACCAAACAAATATTCTCTAGTGGATAAGATAATATTTTTTTGTCTCATGTCTGTTTCCCGATTCTGAACATATCTGTTTGCCCGTAAGCTATTCTCACCAAGTTATCTGTTCTGAGAATCCTAAATGGTCTTTACTGAGAATGGATCGTGAAAATGGGCCATTTTATTGCCATTAATAACTTCCTTTTTTTCTTTGAGTGGTGTGCATCACTGCATAGGCATTAGAATTGGGAAACAGAGATACAAGTCTCTCTAAGTGCATGTCAATAAACAATAAAGAGTTGTGCATGCATTTGTAATTTCTTGGTTCCTTATAGTATTGTATAGTATTGTATACTTTCAATAAACTCGAGTCTTCAGCAAATATATATCCAGAAATCGAAGCTTTTAAATGCCATAGCTCAACTACTTAGCCAAACGATTTCCAAGGTACGTGGTGAAATATCGAGAAAACTGCAACGTAGTTGTGGAAAATTTTAACTTTTCAGAAATCTACTGCTTACCTGATTTCGGCTTAATTTATATGGATGAAAGAAAGTTTGATAATAATTAATTTCTTTAAAGCTGTTATTATAAGGCTTGGTATTATTTTTTAATTGCAAATTTCTTCCCCACAGAAAATGTCATAGCTTTTATAAATTCTGTAAAATTAGGAAATTAATGAAAATTAATATAATTCCTTTTTCTTTTAAATATTCAATTATTATAACTGATTTTTATTTATTTCTATTTAAAGATATTTTAAAAATATATATTTATAAGATATACAGAGTGCTTATGATTGAAGTTCAACTTTGAAATGGTTCGGAAGGGACAACTGCTGGACCAAATTTTTCCAAACTTGGTAACAGGTCATGAGAATTTCAGTTTCGCTAAAAAAAATGTTATAAAATTCCCTACCAATAAATAAGGGTTTTTGCAATATTGTTAAGCAAAATAGATGGTGAAGACACCAGTTTAAAATGTGTTGAATCGTTTCTAAAACATGATACAAGCCCTAATCTATCAATGTTATCTCAAAAAGCACTCTTTGTGGTGATAATCTAAACAATTTGATAAAACTGAAAGAAGCAACACACAGACAACACACTTTCCTAAACATGTGCTAAGAAGTGCTGTTGACAGTGCAGGAATACGATTTAACTTACTTTCAGGAAATGTTCGACGCCTCATTGAACATGCTTTGTAAAACATTTCAAACGTTTCGTTCGATCAAACACTTTTTTTATATATGTCTTTACGTGGTGACAACTTAATAAGCCAGTAACAGACGCTAGACATGAGGGTACGCTTTAACCGAATGGTTAAATTACTGGACTTCAAACCCAAACATTGCAGGTTAGATCCTTGGTGGAATTCAATCTACACATTGGCACAATTCCAGCCAACAGCATCGCCACATTGGAACTATGAACGTTCAAACAGCTGTTTTCGCGCCACCTACCCTCAGAAAACGCAAAAAACACAAAGTCGTCAGACTCACTTGAAGCAGCAGCAACTCTCATCTCTGGCAATAACGCTTGGCAGTATAAAAATCGTTCATCTCTACAGACTCACTGTTAGTAGAGTATTGTGGTGACATCTCTATAAGTCAGTAACAGACATGAGCGCTAGCAACGCTAGACATAAGCGTATGCTTTTGTCGAATGGTTAAGTTACTGTACTTCAAGCCCAAACATTGAAGGTTCGATCCTTGGCACATTTTCAGCTAACTCCATTGCCAAATTTATGCCCTATATTTCTTAACAACATTGCATACAGCGAAAATTCTAACTTGCTATTGAGTTTTTGAACTTGGCGAAGGAAGAGAAAAAAACTCTCCTTCCCCAACTTCAAACTATCCCCAAATTTTTTGACATTTAGTATAGTAGTTTTCTTTTTAGGGCCATTTCAAAGTGGAACTTTAATAGGAACATCCATACTATGTCAAGATATATTTAAGATGTACATTTAACACATTAATTTATTTCACAGATAAACTCCTAATTATCCCTGCGATTGAATCAGTTTAAAGTAGCATAAAGTAAATTGAAGTCATCCAGAGATATTATTATTTCTGCTGCAACGTGAAATCCTGAAGCATATTTTAAAGATATCGGATATGAATTAAAATCCAATAATGTATTATCAGATGTAAATGAAGAATAAAAGATAAATAAGAAGAGTGAAATAAACTAGCTAACTTCATGTATTTTTCCTCTATTATTCCTAAAGCTATGCAAGGAAGTATGACTTGTGTTTAAAGCAATAAAAATTTGAAAAATGTTATATTATATTGTGTGTGTGTGTGTGTGTGTGTGTGTGTGTGTGTGTGTGTGTGTGTGTGTGTGTGTGTGTGTGTGTGTGTGTGTGTGCGTGAGTGCGTGCGTGCGTGCGTGCGTGCGTGCGTGATTGACTTTCAGTAATATCTTACTTTTGGATGGTATGATTTTTTCTGAAAAAGTCGAACGAAAGGCAAATTAATACGTAATGTTGGAATTTAAAATAATAGCCCGTTAAACTCGGTCACCTAGGTTTGTCACCTAATTATTTTCTGAAAATTATGTTCACTAAGATAGGAATATTTCATTAGTATAAGAATTTGCAAATTTTTTATTAAATTTTTATTTGTAATTCAATTCTACTTAATTTTTCCTAATTATAGCAGAGGAAATGGTTAAAAATTAAATTTAAAAATGGAATGATTAAAATAATACAGAATTTCAAGAATATAGTTAGTTGGAGGATGTAGCAATTGATTTTTCTTAACTAAATACATTTATAAGGTGTGGTTTAAATGATATTTATAGCAAGGCTTTTAAATTTGGAACGTGAATTGAAACTAAATCACTTTTTCACCGAATTGTCCACTTACATACTTTTGATATTAAAGAGAAAAAATATGAAATGATTCATTTGGCTCTTGATTTCAAAGACAAATTTCTCCTTCGCTGTTGTTAATATAAAAATTATTTTAGTTTTGCATCT
>JAPMOQ010015685.1:0-18454 GCA_026543055.1 Argiope trifasciata | reverse complement strand
GCCTTGAATTGAAAAGATATATGTTAAACCACATTTGTCTTAAATGCTGATTTATTTAATTAATAATACTGTAAAAGTCATCAAAACTTTTCTTTATATTTTCTTTTTAGAAAAAACATGTTTCATTTCATACAGACACATGCTAAAAATTACATTTTTATATGTTTAATGTGCAATAATAGTTTATTTTATAATTTGAGTTTATGTCAAACTGATGCAATATATTTATAAAAGGTAATTTTTCCCCCTTTCACTCATAATGTGCACATGAAATTTATTTTTATTGTTGAAAAGTATTTTTTTAAAAGTCATTAAGGATAGAAATTAAGTTTTTTGATTAAAATATTAGTATCATTAAAAAGATAATCTTTAATATGATATAAAATTCAATTTTATATTATTATATTTTCAAAAGTTATATCAGGAAAACATCAAAATTTCAATTGTTTTTTAATTAATTCAAATTGTAATTTAAAATTTAAAAAAAAACACTCCAAGATGCATATTCCTGATCCTCAAGGTGTGCCAAATTTGGTAGCTGTAGGTCCAACAGTCTGTGCTGCAGAGCGCCGACACAGACACACATGCATTGAGCTTTATTTTAAGTATAGATGTGAAAATTTCTTTTATGTGTTTGTTTTGATATTTAAGTGTTTCTAATGAAAAGTTATTTAAGACAAAACATATTTGATTGATGTTCCATTTTTATCTGATAGGTTTTCTCCATAATTTTCTTCTCAATAATACCAGGACATTCTGTCTGTTTTAACTTGATTGGTATTCAAAATAATTTATATGTACACTCATTAAACGGTCAGACCCCATTGTTTGATAATTGTTTAGTAACATTATATTTTTTATCTTGTAAAATCCTTTATTAATCATATTTTTCACTGAAATACTTTTACCATACATATGCATTTCTTTGTCTTGACATTTCAAGTTTATGGCTTCATATCATTGAATTTATAAGTTTATTCCTTTTCTTTTTTATCTTAATAATTTCACTGTTGTTGTTGATCAAATCAACTTTTTTATCAAGTTTTATCTGTAAATAATACCTGTCATATTATATCAAAATGCATTCATTTAAAAAGCTAGGGATTTTTTTAAAAAAACTTTAACACATTATTCTTCATTGATATAAAATATCCTAAATATACATCTCTCTAAAGTAAAAACTTAATAGAAAAGCTGTATTGTTAATAAAATTAAAATAAAAACTCTTTAAGTAATGATGTATTTATGGGAAACTTTTTTTCCTGTGGACATTCATTCTTATACAACTTTTATATATAATGTTGGTTTTGAAGTTGAAAATTAAAATTTGAATGGTAATTGTTGCTTTTTGTTTATGTAGTTAGATTTACTAAAAGTTTTTTTTTTTTTTTTAAATCTTTAAATCTTTTCTAGATACAACAATTGATCCTAGCCTGCAAGATAAGCAAAGGCAATTGAAAAAGGCTCGATTGGCTGATGATTTAAATGATAGATTATCTCATAGACCTGGACCTTTAGAGTTAATTAAAGGCAATATTTTACATACCGATGAAAAATTTGCACAAGCAGTTAAAGGTAAATAAAAAGTTATTTAATATTCTATCATTAATATTCATGTTATTTTAATATACCATCTTAATGAAACTGGTAATTGATTCTACATATTTAATATATATAATATTTCTTACTTGTGAAGTGTAGTAATTTAATGAAACTTTTTTCAAATCAAAATAAGCATAATATTTTTTATATATTATGATAGATTACTCATTTTTAAATGCTACATTTTGCATTAATTTTATAAGTATTTTTTAAATTTTATGCTATTTTTACTAGTGAAAGTAATTTACTCAGGTGCATTTATTTTCCTAATACTGAGTGCTTTACATTAAGCTTTTAAAACTGATTGTTTTGTCCTTTTACTAAATGTTATAGTATATAGTAACTCGACACAACTAGTGCTTCTTAACCTTTAGCTTACGGCTGGTACAACAGTTGTACCAGGATTTTTTTTTACCTTTCCGTACGGCTCGGTACAACTGCTGTACCAGGAACGGGTTTGGATTTCCTTTCCCCACTTCAGCTTTCCAGCTGAGCCGTAATTGCCTGATAAAACTCCCTCCGTATTGTGTCACGCCCCTTTGGGTCGGGAATCACTATTGTAATCACTGTTGGCGACGATGAAACTTTTGACCGGGTTTTGGCGACATTCCTTTTTAAACTTTCTAGGGGAGTGAGTACAGAATGAGATAGAATAATTTCATTTTTGATTAGTACTTGATTGAAAACATTGTTCTTTTCCTTCGTTCCTTCATTTAAAAATCATTACTTCATTCCTTCAAAATAAAAATGAAATGAAGAAACTGAAGACACTGCTTAGAGAAAAATATTTGTCAAAAAATATATTTTGATAAAAAAAAAGTTTAGAAAGTTAAAGCAACTTTAATCCTAAAAATTTCATGAATTATTAATTGCAAATACAGCAAAATTTATGTTTTGGGAAATAAAACAATTCTTTCTTTTAACCGATAAAAATGAAATAATTTTTTTTATCTCAAACAAGAATTGGTTAAAAAAATCTCCTTTGTCAACTAAACAAAACAATGCTTAACAACTAACAAATTTTATTCAAAAAATTTACAACTTTATATCAATATATGTTTATAGTTGAGTCCATCTAATCGAATGATAAATATTTGAACCAAGAATTATTTGATGTTTCGGATCATGCTATGGTCTAATGAAGGTAATCGGTGCCCAAGACGAAATGATACCTACATTTTTTTTTCAGTTTTAAATTTTCATACTTGAACTTGATATATTTCTGCTAGAAATATATTTTGGTTATGATGTTTAATTAAACTCATGGCTTCATCATTATTTGTAATTATTTATGAAAACGATTGATTTAATATTTCATAATTCTGTAAACGTTAGAAAGTTTTAAAATATTGAAGGCGATTCATAAAATCTATCAAAATAATAATTAGTTTCTCCATGCGTTCAAGTAACAGAAAAGAAATATTAAAATCGTATAGCTTTATTTCAGTCCACTAAAAAATAATTGAAATCTCAAATTATTCCGAAAATATTTGCTTTGAAATAAAACAAAACTGCATTAAAAAATCAGGAATTCTATATTTAATTCTAAGTATTTCTCAAAGATAATCAAAATCATTTTTTAGTAAAAATACTAGTATTGAATAATGAATGCTGATAATCGAGAATGTTATATAGAAAAAACAGCTTCAAAAATAAAGTTAAAAACTTTTAATATGAAATAATATAACTTAATTATTTAATTTAATTTATAAACTTTTTAATTTATGAATCATATCTTATGTATCGAATTCATTTCAAGTCTTACTTCATTGTTGGTTATATTGATTGTCTTAAATCTGCTGATTACTTATCAGTAAATTTTGTGTAGAAAATTTTTTTATATATAATTAAGCTACTGAATGTCTACAAAACTGAACATATTTTTTTTAAAAAAATACTACTCTGCAATCAGAAATTGAAATTCTCAGCAAAAAATGTTTTCAATTTAAATTTTAAGCATCGGCAATATAATGGAAAAACGCTACTAGTAATTTACATTACAAACGGTTTGAACTATGTCGGGAATAAAAATTATATTCGATTACTATTGGAATAATCTATTATAAAAAATATTTACAGATATTTTTAATTTGCAAAGCAATAGAGAATTATTATCCGTGTAATGCCCGAAGATATGTGAATACTTAAAAAAAATATATGAAAAATTAGGATCTTTATATATATATATATATATATATATATATATATATATAATATGCACAAATCGTTACATTTTATTATAATTGATGAGTTAAAATTATAAAAATAAAGTAAAATTCCCAATGCTGTGTTCAAGCAATGTCAGTTTAATTCGCAGCTTCAGTAAAGCTTGAGAAATGGATTTAATTTTAAGTACAATTGAAAAATTTTTGTTCAATGTACTAAACTATTCAGCATATATCGTATTTGCAATTTGTTTACTGTCATAATATTTAATGCAATATTTTTTACTACAGAATTGATGAAATAATTTTGAGTGGGAAAAAAATAAAACTGCGATTAAAAGCCTACTCTAGAGTTCGGCAGAGACAAAACCGCAAAAAAAGGCAACCCGCTTACTACGGAACGGACAGATGACCAATTAACTCTACGGGTGGTTGAAATCGAAGAGCTTATCTTCAAAAACCACCCTTAAAAGAAGGGGAAAGCATCTTGTAGTTTATAACACTAAGCGCCGTATTCAAAGGAACTTTTCTGAGTTTGGTTAGCCGCAGTCTAAAGGTTAATAATAAGAATTGCCTTGATTAGCAAAATCATTCTAAATTGTTATTTCAACCTTTTTCTTTTTAATATATATAGAGGGGCAAATTCCATTTAAAAGAACATGTGAAGGCCAAGCCTTAAGGCATCCAGCACCTTGTTTTACCTTTGAGGATGACAGTGGGAGTGATGCCGCTTTATCTCCTCCTCAAGATGCTCTGGACCAGTCCCTTGGGAGGTAGGAATATTTTATACTTTATTTTTCTGTTACTAAAAAATTGCTATGTATAAAGATCTTGTATTGTAAGCAAATAAATAATGCAAACAATAATAATCTTGGTACATGAACTCTTTTTTTTAATGATGCTAAATCCACTTGAAAAGAAAGCAGAAAAAATTTAGTTGTGTTTTTGGTATTTATTTCTAACAAAGATAAATATTTTGGATGCAATTAATTTGTAATTATTGTTATGTGAGTTTTAAAACATTAATTGTAGTGCAAATTAACAGTATTCTATCTAAAGCATCCATCTCCTGTACTGTAAGAAAAAATAGGGACAACTGTATAAATTTACATGATGGAAGTTGTAATTTATCTCATTTTAAAACATTTTTTTTTTAACTAATATGTATTTTTAAATACAAATTATTTTTCAGTAATTCATTGCTGAAATTTATAATTAAAAATATAAATAATCACAACATCTTTTTCTTTATAAAATAATATGCTAATAGAAAGTAGTTAAAATTGCCTCCTTTTTTCCCACATATTGCCCCCAATAAATGTTGAAGATTTGAAATTAGATTCTTATTTTAATGTGAAAGTTCTTATTTCTTCTAAAAATCAGAGGCTTATATTACATGAAACAAATGATTAAAAATTTATTGCTATATATTGTGTATGGTATAACAATGTAGTATATGCTTGTTGCAAATGAATGCAAGAAATAAGCCTTTATTAATTGAAATGTATTCTGCATTTGTGAATACAATCTATTAAAATTTTTTATTCATTTTACTGTTCATAAGACCTACATGTGTAAAAAGTCCTTATGATTGATTTATAAGTATAATTAATTATATTTTAAAGTTTTTGAGTTTCGATTTTAGCTTAAATGTGCTTTTTAAATTGCAGTATGCCATCTGTGGAATCTATGGTGCTCTCTCCTTATCCAAACCAAGATTCTCCCACTAGCAGTATGGGAGAGCTTAGAATTGCTTCTTCTACGCCTCCTAGTTCACAATCATCGCCAGTCCCTAGTCAGACTGGGAATGTGCCCTCACAAAGTGAACCCCCACAGAAAGAGAGCAGCTCATCATCAACCACTCGCAGGAAAAAATCCAAACCAAAGGCTCCTCCCAAGACCAGAACAATAAAATTCCATGAATACAAGGTTTGGAGTTTCACTAATCTTACTTTGTTTAACCTTGGATTATTAAGCTAATGTCTCTTAATTTGATAGTATGAGAGTAAAAATTAAAGTATATGTCAGAATCAAAACAAACAAATGAACAAATACAATAAACATATTAATTAATGTGAGTATATTTGAGCATTTTACCTAATTTTTATTAATTATTACATGAATTTATCTTTGTATCGTTTCAAAAAACACTTGTCTGTTTATCGCTTGCTATATAATTACTCTCACTACTTTGGGATACAATCGATTTTGTTGTGGTATTTCACAATCTGTGAAATACCACAGGACAAGCCATTGTATTGAGATCAAGACATGTCATTGTATTAGAATAGAAGTGAAGGCATTAAGCATTGAAACATTTAAGAGAGAAAATAAATCCTTATTGTATGAGATTTCATAAGTAGTTAAAAATTATTCTCTAAAATCTATTATCCAGTGTATCATTACAGTGCACTTTTTATGCTTCTTAAATTTGTTAAGTTATTTGTTAAATTTGCTGAACTGGATTTAAAGTTAACTATTTAATTTCAAATATTCTGTTTACTTATAATTTTATTCTTATAAGAAAATGTGATTCTTTATAGGGCCTCAAAATTTCCTATTGCGTTGCTAAGAATAGAAAATTTGAGTTTGCAATTAAATATATTTTAAGTAAACGACCTTTTATATGGATTTTATATTCTGATGCAAAATGGCATTGTAAAATAAGATATTATTTATTTTGTCACATTTAATTAGCTGGTTATCACATTTATTAAATACATTTTATTTATTCATTATACACTGAAAAATATAGATTTTTATATAAAATAGTTGAAATTAAATTTTAAAATGGTTGAACTGATTGTATTTGTTCAGGGTCCACCAAGTGCTCAAAAGAGCCAAGCCTCCCAGTCGAAGGAAGAGACCTCATATGAACTTCTGCTTCAGCAACAACAGCTTTTCCTTCAATGGCAACTTGAGATGCAACAGAAATACCCTCAAGTGATTCTTCCTGTTCCTCAAGTAAGTAATTAATGACTGCAAAATTTCATTATTATGTAATCAAAGGCTTAGAGCAAATGGTGACTTATCCATTGTAACTGTAAATTTGCAACATTGATCAGATATGACACATTTCCATGATTTCAATGTTTCCAGAATCAAATTTTAGCAGTCTTGAAAGTAATTAATTTGCTTTCAAATCATATTTTTATAATATTTTTGATGTCTTGAGTATTTTTTAAATATATGTATTCATTTTATTGTTAAATTGTGTTTTTTCTTGGCATAATTATTTCATGAGTTCTGATCTGCCCTTCTCCTCTCTAATCAGAGCTTATTTTATATCTGTATAATGTAGTTCTTTCAAATTTTTGGAATATGTTTTTATTGTAATTTATTGTATGTATATGTAACAAGTACCAAATTTTTTATCACAAGGTTTCAATAATCTTATAATGTTAAAGGTAAACCCATTTATTAATTTCATTCTTTTGAATTTTGTTTTGTTAATTTCATCTTTCGATGATAAAACATAAAGGACTGTCTTGTTATTGCAGTTTAAAATATTTTGAATCAATTCGCAAAGTCAAGAATTCATAGTGAAAGGATGATACAATAATGATGAAAAAATTGAATACAATGTCCTTTTTGAGACTGTTATAGTCAATGGCTATTTTTTTATCAGAAAAATTAGATAGGAATAAATAATTCTTTTTTTTTCAGTCCATTCTCTCTTGTGAACCATTTTTTAGATGATTTTTTTAAATAGTTATGATGAAGCATGTTTCTCTAAATTCTGTAAACATTTCGGCTAATTTTGAAGTTGATGAACCATTACTATGAACAACTTATCACTTGTATGATTATATATATATATATAAACAAGAAAATAACAAAACATTAATTTTGTAGCAACCTTCTGGGGACCAATCAAAATCCACAAATGCAATCCAAAATTCAACTATTGAAAAGCCTCAAGATACAACGAACACATCTTCTCCAACTTTGGTGAAGAACCTTGAAGATCTGAAAGGTAATTTATCTATCTATATTCATAAGAAAATCTTTATTACATTTTTATCCTGTGTTTAGTTTTATATAGTTTTAAGTTAATAAAAATAGAAATAATTTTTAATTTTTTACATATTTTTTTATATTCTAGAATTTTTTTAATAAAATGGAAAATAGTTATATTTTTTACATCAATTTGCAAAATCAAAATTGAGGAATCGTTTCATTGAGACTTATATTTTGCTGCTTTATTTATTAAAATATCTCTAATACACTGTATTATTAAGACAAATTCTGCAAAATTTGAAAATTATTTCTGAAGAATTTTGACATTTGCAACAAAATTAAATGGTGAAGCAGACAGACAAAGCTACCTTAGTTATGAGCTATTGAAATATTTGAGTAAATTATAGGAATTTTTAAAAATAATGAGATATATCGTTACACTTTGGTTTAAAAGCATATTTAATAATTAGTAATAACAGAATACCAAGTATACTAAGAATTGTCAAAATATTAATAATATTGAAGATTATCTTTCCTCAAGAATTTAATAGTTATTTAGGGAGAAGGGAATTATTTAAGGCTGTATGGAAAATATATGTTATCATGATTGTAGGAAAACATCTTATAGTTCTAATTGAAAATAAAATTATTTTATCTTAAATTTTGAAATTATCTTCCAACTGATGTGATAATTAATTAGTCACTAATATTTTTCTAATTTTAAAAATATGTGATATTTCTGTAATTATAATGAATTGATCTTATCATGGTTCTATGATTTTAATAGTAGATACTATTCAGTTGTATTATCTATTTAAACTTTAAGCATTTATTGTGTAAAGCTTGCTAGTAAAATTGTGTTTATGTAGTGATTTTTTAAAAGCTAACATTCACTTAATATGTATAAATTTTGATTGTCATTCTTGACAATTTAAGTGCAAAACTTTTATACTCATTTGGAATAATTTTAATTTTAAAGCATATTGTACTATACCACTTACCTTATGTTATTGGTTTAAAAATAGTATTTGCTGCTTAATTTATAAATAAAATAATTATTGCAAAATTTATGTATAATATCTTGGTCATTTTGTATTTCTATAGATTTTATACTTTTTATTTTATATATTATTAGCTCAGATAATGTAATTTTTTCTCACTGGATGATGCTCTTTATTACAAATTTGAAAGATAAATATTAAATAAAAGGTCTGTTGCATGTTATATAAATGAAACATATTGAATTAATTAAATTTTCAAATGAAATACCAAAATCACCTGTATAAATTTCCTTATTTCAATAGGAATCAGTCATATGTTTTTTTCTTTATGAAATTGAAACATGCAATTTGAGTAAATTTTTACTATGGCAAAAAGAATGGAAACATTATCTTAAAACAAGTAGCTGATTTATTATTATTTTACTTAACATAAATATGCTTTAAATATGACATTCATTTTTATGAGCATTTCTAATATTGATTGAACATATATCTTTTTACTATAGTAAATGGACTGAAAGCTGAATGCAAGAAGAGGAATTTACCAGTTTCAGGATCAAAAAATCAATTATTGGAGCGTTTGAGGAACCACATGGAATCCTCAAATAATAAAAATAATCAAGAAAAGAACAATTGTGCTACTATAGAAACCACTGCTGTCCCAGTAAACATGAGTGGGATAATTTTGGACACTTTGCCCACTCTTGTGACGCAACAGGCACCGGTGACTTCTGTAGTAACAGTGAACGCACCGATGATAAGTAACAGGGCATCACAAATAACTTTGGGTGATGGCACTGAAACGCTTATGGTATATAATACCATGCCTGTTCAAGGACAAATAGTGACTTCAAGGCCATCCTCCACTGCCCCAATGGATGTGGAAATGAATTCGAATGCAGATGTTATGGATTGTACAGAAAATACAACTACAGTGAATGAAGAAATTGTTAAGAGACAACAGCAAAAAATCTTGCAATTAGAAAGAGAACTAGAAAGGTATGTTTGAATTGAATTATTGAAGTGAAGACTGTAAATGGAAAACACAATAGGTGCCAGACTGTAAATTTTATATAAAAGTAAAAATTAGCCTCTGTCAAATTTTTAGCATGTGCAATATTTTTCTAGTCTTTGGAATTAACTTTGTTTTAATGCCAAGAATACATGTGGCTCTTGTTTTGATATACCTACACATTACAAAGTGTAGTACTTAATCCCTTAAGCGGTTTGCCCGCATGATGTACGTGCTACCCAAAATTGGCCTCAACTGGTTTGCCTGTATGGTGTACGGGCATCGATATTTTCTCCTTTCCTTTTCTGGTTTGCCTGTATTTTTCATTATAGTAAAGAGACTACTTAGTATTAATATTTTTCAATAGATGGCATGGCTTTTCCATGTAACTGAAATGCTTTTCATCCAGGTTTCTTCTATGTAGTGGGAATATTTCTTTGAAATTTTTGTTCTACTGTATTTAACGCTTGTGAATTTAAAACCTTGTCTTTTCTTCTAGAAGTTATGGATGGAATAAACGAAGAAAATACTTTCTTGTTAGATGATGAATTAAATTCTGATACAGATATTTCTTCTAATTATTTGGATTATTCCTCAGATGACTCGTGCAGTGAGCTCTGATGAAGATTTGAGTTCTGCAAGAATTTTTACTGAGGTTGGTGTGAAAACCCCACCTGCTCCGAGTCCTCGATTTAAATGTACTAGTATTCCTTCTGTTGACACGATTCAATTTGACGACACTTCTGATGTTCTACAATTTTATGAAACATTCATTGATTCTTCTCTCATGAGTAAAATTGTGGAAGAAAAAACATGCCTTTTTTAAAAGCTTTTCTGGTAAAAAAATTGATTGCTTAAAGGGTTAATGTTGTTCTACAAAAATATCAATATATTTTTCATCTTCTTGGGGTTTATTGGATGCTTGCATTATTTTTCAGGCTGAAAATCTTTGAATTTATTATTTTTCACTTTGGAGCATTCACATATTGTATTTTCCATTTTCAACTTTTCTAATATGCCAAAAGTCAATTTTTGACAACAGTGATTTTCCAACTATATGTTTTGATTCATATGAAATGTGGTAGTTTGACATATTTTTTGGATTGGATATAACAGAATAGTTTTTTAAGTTATAATATTGTTGTCATGGATAGATAATTAATAAGATAATCATGTTAGGTGATAATGCTACAGAAAGCAGAGATCTGTGCTCTTATTGTATAGAAATAATGTTTCAACAAGGTGCTAAGGTATGAAATTATAGTTTTTTAAGCTTGTTTATTTGTTGATTTTGTTGTATCATAGTTATGTTATAATCAGTATGTACATTAATTAGTTGGTTTCTTTTTAAAGAAAGTCATCAAATTTCACTGTATCCTTTCACAAAGGTGAAATATGGATTAAATTTCATTTAAAAAAGAATAATCAAAATAGCATTTTAGCTGATAAGGAAGTGGGAATTTAGTTATTGAAATAATTAATCGATTTATTTTTCATCAAATTTCTTGAAATTTGATTGCATGTTCTTTTAGTTTTAAGGAATTCTAATTTCTGCATAAAGTTTTTTTATTTGATGTTATTGGTATTCAGAAAGTCTAATAAAATTTTGTTACTTGCACATCAAAAACTGCACTGCAAAACCCCGCAAATACCTATTGTGTGAACCATTTCTTTTAAAAATCTATCAATTTATTCTCTTTCTAAGTAATGTAATCAAAGGCATTAACTCAGTACAGCAAACCATTTATTTCTTGAAGTTTTAGGTGAATCTCTGAGAAATAAATATATAGATGTTTTTCTATATATTTTTTATATGTTGAAGATTTGTTTTCATATACAAATGGTTTTGCAACATTTATCTTATATATAAAAGATTTGTTTTCATATTCGAATGTTTTTGCAAGGTTATTTAATTTATTGCTTTGAGTTTCAAGTAAAAGTGTTCTGCAAAGAATATAAAATAATCTCTTCTGACTTATTTGTAAAGATAAAAACATTAAAGGTTTCAAATGCAGATTTTTCATAGAGTTTATAAAGTTTCCATTTTTAACCATTGGGATGTATTGTTATTCTTTGAGGTATTTTGATTTATCAATAAATTAGTATTTATGAGATTCATGATTCAGTTCAAGATGTATTAAGTAATGCATTTGTTATTCTCTAGATCTCAGCGACAACTGCAACAACAATGGTGGCAACAACAGCAGCAACAAGCACAACAACAAGTCCAGCAGCAGGTTCTGCTGGCATCTCATCCTGTTCCTATTGCACCTGCACCCCCATCCAACCATGTATCCATGGCGACCGCTTTACCTCAGCCCACTGTTGCCCAGGCTGTGGTTCAATCACAGTTGCTGCAACCCAAAGCACAGTTAAATACTGCACAACAATTGTTGCAACAAGCAAGTAAGTAGAAATCATAAAACAAGCTGATTAGTAATATTCTTATTACATTAAATGCTAATTTATATTTATTTTAATTATTTTATGATGCAAATTGTATTTTCTTTTGCTATGTATTTGTAACAAGAAAATATTTTTATTGGTGACTAAATTAATCTAGAGGCCTTAAGATCTTTAATAACAAAATTGGTTGTACTGTAAATCTTGTCTATAATTCTGATATTCGTTATTACCTAAATCTATATCATAGAAATCTTTTGTTCCATGGTACACTTGTCTTTGCTTTAGTACTAGTGGGTTATAGATTCAAAATTGACTTTCACCATCAATTACCACCTGCATAAACTTGCTGCTTATTAAATCCATTTATGCTTTCCTGTATTTTGCTGTTGTGATGTAGATGTTTGAAGGGAAGTATCTCTAAGCTCTTTTTTTTTTTGCTTCTTTTCATTATTTTATCACTATTTAAAATAATGAGGTTTGTTCCAAACCATCTCTTATGTAACTTCAAAATGAGTTAACTTAAATTGTAAATTTAAAGGCCTGTTATCAATGACTGTGTCTAATTGACTCTTGATCCAGTTTACTTAACTTTTAAATAATTATTTCTAGAAATTTTTAAATAATTCTTGTTTAGTTGGAAATTTACCACATTCAGTTCTGGTATTGGCATTTGTTGTTAGTAGTGTATGGATGTTGAATGTTGGCTCTTCTCATTCTAATAAAATATATGTATAACTATAAATAGAATATATGTATAATTCATATTTGTGTAACTATTTTATTCTCTGCTACCATTTTTCATGTATCAAAGACTTTTTCATAAACTTCCACAATCTTTTATTTTTAGAAAATTAATTAATATTTAATATAATTTAAAAAATTAGATATGATTAAAGTTTTATATCTTTCTCTTTCTCATTTTTACAAACTACACAAGCAGATAAATTATGAAATATGGCAAAAATTTTAACTAATTAATTGTGTTCAATATGTATACACACTTTTATTTTTTCATGGTTAATGTGTAATTTTGTTTCCTCTGAATGTTTTGCATGCTTAATGAATATATTTCATTTTCTAGACAAATATACACCTGGATCTGCTGGTCATAATTCTGCCTTAGTAAAGGCAAGCTTAGCAGCTTTTATTCACAATCAACAAGCGAACTCTGTTCGACTGCGAAATGGGTTGGCAACACCCAATCATCAGAATATCTCTCAGTTCACCAATTTGAAGCCCATTGTATTTTGTCAAACACAAACAGTCCCTGCAGTCATTGAAAAGCCTAGAGCGAATTCTTTGCCTAATGGTGTAGGGCAACAAAAAATGGTTTGGTAAGTCCTAATACTTAGATTTTATGCCAAAACAAAAATGTCCTTAAATTTTCAAGGATGGGAAGTATTCAGTTAGTAAATAGCTGTAAAAAAATGTGTAAAATATTGATAATTATTCTTTATTTTTTATTTTGATTCTACAATCATTATGATTTCAATGTATATCATTCTAAACTTTAATATATATATAATATATATATATATATATGTACAGCTTTGTCACTGTGTTCTCTTTTTGTTACTGTAGATGCCACTCATTTTATATTCTTAAAATCTATGATTCTAAACCAAGTGTTTTAAATGTATCATAAAATATTCATTTAGTGTGACTGCTATATCATTTAATGTTAATATATTAGAAGTAGAGAATTGACCAACCATCATTTTCAATCAGCGATCAATGTTGTTGTTGTTGTTGTGTCTATGCATAAGTGCGAAGTTCCAAAAAAAATCAAAAGTCTATAGTCCACCAAAAGTCTTGGTGACGAGATTGGCCTATTCCGGAGCCCAATGGCTATGGAGGATCTCAATTGGTGGAGCTCCAAGTTCGAAGAGGGAGCGGATAATGGCCTGGCAGTTCAAGACATGATCTGGAGTAAGTTGGGATTGAGGACAGTGCTTACAGTTGGGATAGGATTTAATACCATCCGATGATATCTTCATGCCCTTGAAATGTTCAGTACGCAGCCAAGCTATTGTAGAGGAAAGGTTTCTTGGGCAGTCTAGATAAGGGATTGTTGCCTTGCCAAAATGCTGATTGTAGATCCTTTGCCTGGCAACAGCATTTGCGTCTGTACAGGTGACTGTGCGAGGTTGATCTTCATCACGTGCTTCTTTTGCAAGGGCATCTGCACATTCATTCCCTTCGATTCCCACTTGAGCAGGAATCCACTGGAGAATGCATGGTATATTTAGTGAGTGAAGAAGGGTATTGATTTCTACCGTTAGTGCTGACTCACCGTTTCGTATGGCCTCTAGAGCTGATTTAGAGTCTGAAAAATTAACAATTTGTTCAATCAAGTCGTCAAAAGGACTAAAATAGAGACAATGGGTAAGAGCCTCTTTAATAGCAATTAGTTCACTAGTGAAGTTTGAGGAAATTTGGCCAGTGGGTATTTTAAGCCTGACGTTTTCTGAGGGGTAGACGATGTAGATGCCAGCACCACCTCTATTACAGTCAATATCAGAGGAACCATCCATATAGACAATTGCTCTGCTACCTTTTGTCAGAGAACGAATTGTATCTTCACCTTTCTGCAGTAAAGCCAGAGTTGGTTCTTTTTTAGAACATGGTTCAAAAAGGTTTGTATTAATTATATAATTCATAGGAGGTTTAATAGGTAGAAGTGGTTCTTGGGAAATGTCCAGAGAGGTATGTTCAAGATGGATAGCCTCTCTGATATCTCTATGAAAATGCATCGTTGATGATCTTGGAAGTCTTGATGTACCTGTCCAAGCTTTAAAAGCCCTATGAGCGATGTGGTCATTGTTGTGGCTCCTGATTTTGTTCGTGAATTTCAGGGTTGCAAGTTTCCTTCTGTTTTCAAGGGAAACAAGCCCACTTTCAAGTTCAGCCTTGATGTTATTAGTAGAGGACACTGCACCAATGATAATCTATGATGCTCTATATTGTACTGAATCTAGAGTGTCTTTGACAGACACTCAGATGGGCGAGCAATATTCAAGTATGGGCCTGATGACAGTGTAATAGGTATTTTTTAATGTCGATGATCTTGAGCCCCTGTTTGTGCCGCAGAGTTTGCGGAGGATGTTCAATTTCTTAAGGCCCTTATTTGACATGGTTTTCATGTGTTTTGTAAATCTCAGTTCTGGATCCAGTATCACTCCGAGATACTTTGGATTGTCAATGCGCTCAATAGCTGTGCCTTGAATTTTTAAGTCCAGAAAGAAGGCTCTCCGATTTTTCCGATCGGTTGAAAATACACAATAATTTGACTTATTTGGATTTAAAGAGAGTTTGATGTCATTAGCCCAAGTTGCTATACCCATCAAACTAAGATCCAGGAATTTCTGAGAGGTTTTTAGATCCCGACCTGTGCTCCAAATAGCAATATCATCTACATAACAGGCGATCTTTGTTTCCTTATGGATGTAGGCATCGACGGTGTTCATATATAGAAGGAAGAGTAAAGGGCTCAAGACAGAGCCTTGTGGCACTCTGGCCCATGTTTACTCTTAGAGAGTACGCCATTGAACCTAACAGATAAATGTCTGTCTCTTAAAAAGTCGTTAATCCAAACAAGTGCATGTCCTTCGATGCCGACTCCATGGGAGATGTGGACAAGTTTTTGTCGCCAAACTCGGTCGAAAGCAGAAGACAAGTCAAGAAAAATGGTCACGGTTTTCTCATGAGGTTGTTTCTGTAAGCCATCGATAATAGATTGGCAAAGATAGAAAAGCTGGTCTAGTGTGCTATGATGAGCTCGGTAGGCTGTTTGGTAAAAGTGTATTTTTCTCACTCCAACCTTATGGGAGGCAATGGCACCCATTTTCTATGAATAGTGTGATCAGCAATCAATATTCATGGTATTTATTCTGCACTTGTAAAAAAAATTGGCTTTTTTTATTTATTTATTTATTTATTTATTTTTTTTAGAATGTCAGTCTTGTAACCGAAAGATCGCGGGTTCTGTCCTCGTCTCGGCCAAAGACCGCCTTGTTGGCTAATGGCAGTTGGGGCACGTTAAATATGTCGAGACTGCAAAGTCCTCCAAGTTCCCATAACAAAACGATACCTCTGGGGGTACTGAATCAGGGATGAGTCGGTCTCTGATTTGGATCTAAATTCCGACTTGCGGATGGATGAATGAGTGTATGAATGAATTCGACCCCCCCCCCCCTAAAAAGGGTTGTGTCGTGTGTGTGAGCTAGAAGTTGGACTTCTGCCCTCTGAGTGCTCAGGGGTCTTTACCCTCAGAAGCTACTGTACCCTCTTTCCGTGTAAAAAACGGACACGACAACAACAACATCACATTCCTTTGTTTGTTTGTGCAAAAGTAATGTGGTTTAGTCGAAAGAAATAGCTACAGTACCAACTCTGGCTTTAAATCTGTGGAAAAGCTATTGACCATTCTTTCTTCTAGTTGAATTATGGAAGAAAAAATGAATTTTAAAAATTATTTGAGTTTCTAAAAATGGAATTAAAAAATATTCGTTGAGTATGAAGATTTACCTAAAATGAGTCAACATAATGCTGCACTATAATTGTAAATTTCATGGCCTTTTCCTTTTAAAATTTTGCATTTATTATGGTTAAGACCAAGCAATAAATATGAAAAAATTTAACAGGGAGATATATTTTGAAGAAAACCCTTCACTTCATGCCCAAATGAATTGCATTTTGACATTTTGAAATATACAAACAGTAACTGTTAATAAAAATAAAGGATATTTTTAAAACTATTTTTTCCAGAATAGATAATTGATAGCTTTGAAACAGTATTCCCCTTTTGATTATTGTGGTTCATCTCTTAATGTTATCAAAATTTATAAGATCTGTATTATCACATTTAGTATGAACTAACTCATTAGTGAAATTGCAACATTATTTTATTATTTTTTTTATATACTAAACATATTATTATTTTGCTACTAATCTTCAGAAGTAAATGATGATGAATGAAAAGAATTTATCAGATATGCTTTAATGATGAATGGCATCTTGACTACCACCATTGTTGGAAAAGATTTTAAATCGGATACAAGAAAAATGAATGTTGAATAAATTTTTAAAAGAATCATTATTAGTTGAAATTCATTAAAAAAATTAATTTCAAAAGCATAGTTTTATGCCTGCTAGTATTAAGAATAATATCTCACAATAAAGCATGCTTTTGCATGTTTTTAAATATATCCAACATTTTAACAAAATCTAGAAGTTGGAAAGATTTTATTTTGTCTATCTTTTTTTTTAAATAGACAATGTAGCGATTTGTTTTTTATTATGAGCATTACCAAGGGAACATAAGAAATAAAAATTATTTTAAAAATAAAAATTTAAAAAATTTCAGCTTTTTTTAAAATTTTATTTAGCATTAGAATGTGTAAATTCTGCAAGCCAAAAGAAAGCTCCAAAAATTTGTTTTATTCTCATTTTTATAGGTCTTCATCTGTACCCAACTTTTCCAATGTTATAGCTCCCAAAATAACAGTAGGTACCATTGATCCAAAATTCTTGTTGCAAAAAGCTCCTCCTGACTACAATGAAGTTGTAAAACCACAGATTAAGGTAAAACAGGTATGTAGATTTTTTAGGTGTTATTTATTATTATTATTATTATTTGCTGGTTTTAGTGACCTTGTTCACTAAAAATATTGCTTGTGCCTATTTTTGCTTTTTTTGTGTCAATGAAATATATTTGAATTTTTTTTTCCTTGTTCTTAATTTTGTAAGCAAGGCATATTAAAAATATTAAATGTGTTTAGTATTATATTTTAGTTTTATATGATAGTTTAATATGATATTTAATTTAATTAATTGATTTGAAACTTACTCATATCAGAAAGTAAAAAATTAGTAAATTAAGTAACCAATTAAACATCATTATTTTGTGTGAATAGGGAATGTTGCATTCTATACTATTCTATACTATACCCCCCCGATTCTATACTATTATAAATGCAAAAAAAAGCACTTTATGACAGTAAGAAAGTAAAACAGTAATTTTAAAAACTATAATGCAATTTTGAAAAATTATATTAGATCAAAGATTTTAAAAAAGGAAGAAGTTGGTAAACCATGAAAATTAATCATGATATTTCAGACATTTTAAGTTAATCCTCCCTTTAATTAACATTCTCATTTTAAAACTTTGTATATAAAATGTCATTTTATTTTTAAAATAACATTGATAATTATTTTATTCCTTGAGAAGTTAAAAACATCAAAACTTTGTTGATTAAATATTCATCTTTTTAATATGTATATTTTCTCTCTTATTGTTAGAAATTATT
>JAPMOQ010015683.1:0-14316 GCA_026543055.1 Argiope trifasciata | reverse complement strand
AATGGAAAATGATCACTGTTATACAAGTTATTGTCAACTGTTAAATTCAAAAAAGGCAAGAGAGATGGAGAACACATTGCAAGGTCAACTGAATGAAATGTACGTGTGGGTAAATGAAAATGTGTTTTTTCATCAGAATTTAAGAGACATAAATTATGATCTGAAAGAAATTTTTCAATCTGTAGACCACGGGCATTGTTATCAGAACTACCCCATAGGGGACTATGGCCGTTAAGATCGCCAATAATTATAAAAGGACGTGGAAGTTGATAAATCAAATTATTAAGATCTATTTGACTGACATTTTCATTTGGAGGTAAGTAAATATTGCAAACTGTAATTAAGGATTGTGTCTGAATACGTATAGCCACAGCCTGAAAGTTGGTGTTAAGGTTCAGGGGCATGGAAGGGATGTCAGTTGCAGCAAGTATTGCAACACCACCAGAAACTCGTTCTTGAGCGTGATGTTTGCTATAGATTTTATAATGACGGATATTATGTTTGTCTGTTTTGAGGTAAGTCTCTTGCAACGCAATAAAGGCGGGATGATATTTGTTAATAAGATCCTTTAATTCAGTATTCTTGTTTTGAAAACCACGACAGTTCCATGAAATGAACGAGGCCATAAAGTAGAAAAGAAAGAAAAATAAAACAACAACAACAAAAAGGAAACACCAACACAAACAGAAGGACAAAAACACTAAGGAGAAGTGGGTAGAACTTCTCCGTCACTGGTAAGCATTTCATCATCAGACAAATGCATTTTAAGAAGTGGATCGTTATCAAGTTCTTCACCTGTTTTTTTAACAGAATCTTTCAAAAAATCTTTTTTTGTAGGGACACTATTTGGAAGAGAGTTTAAAATATCTCTTTTCTCAGCAAGTCTTCTTGCACGTTTGGCAGCTTTTGATTCTTTTAATTTTACTAAATCGGTAGATTTGTGTTCCTGTTTTTTATCATCTCGAGGTTTTTTAGAATTTCTTTTAACTAAAGAACCCTCTTTTGAAGAAGGTGCATTGGAAAGAGGAACTTTATCTAATGAATTATTGATATTTGATGAAGTCTTTGTAGAAGCTGTAGGAATATTAAATTGAAATTCGCTAATATCAACTGTGGCAGCAGCAATGGCTGGAGGAATTGTTTTTGCAACAGCTTGGTTGGTATTATTCTGGGACGAGGTAGAAGCAGAGGAAGTTTTTTCCCACGATTTTTTTATCTCAAGCAGTGCTAACCAGTCGCTTTTCTTTATTGTAATTGTTTCATTATCTACTGAAGGATGTGTTGTTGCAAATGCTGTAGACATGGAACTTTTTTGACCATTTTTTAAGTTTTGCTCAAAGATAGTTTGAGAGGGATTTAAAGCTGCTGAATAGGATAGACCTGGTTGGGGAGTTCTGTCGTTTACAATTTTTCGGGCTTCTGGAAATGAAATGTTTCGAGTAATTTTAATCGTTTGTATCTCTTTCTCTTGTTTGTAACGTGGGCAGGATTTTGAATAAGCTGGATGTTCTGCGGAGCAGTTGCAGCATTTTGGTGTTGTAGAAGAGCAGGCATTACTTTCATGATCTGGAAGAGAGCAGTAAGCACATAGTTGCTTAGAAGATTTACAGGCTGTTATTGTGTGACCAAATTTTTGACATTTAAAACACCGAAGTGGATTTGGTATATAATGTTTAACTGGACAATTAATGTAAGCAATTTTAACCGATTTCGGCAACAAAGGAGTGTCGAATGTTAATATTAGATGCTTTGTTGGGAAATTTTGACCATTTCTTTTTATTGATATTCTACGAACTGATATGACTTTTTGTGCTTCCAGAGCATCAAGGTTATCTTCTTCGGTATCTCTGTTAAATTCGCTTTGTGAAATAACACCTCTTGAATGGTTTAATGTCCGATGTGGACTGACAGTAACTTCGATATTTGCTATTTTCTCAAGTTTTAATATATTTTCAGATTGTTTTGAATTTGCAACTTCAACAAGTAAGTTTCCATTGTTTAGTTTCTTGATCGATTTCACTTCTCCAATCATTGAAACAATAGTTTTGTGTATTAAAATAGGAGATAAATTGCTCAAAGTGTTTTTCTCAGCACTAATTACAAAAAATTTAGGATAAGCATTACTATAGTGCGAATTAGAATTAGCCATACGACATTAGAAAAGATTCGGGCCCGACGGCATCGCCCACCACGGAGCCCAACATGGGATGGCAGTTACCGGCTCTGGAAATCCCAACCTCGGCACTTGCCATAATGCTAGCCAGAGCCTGTACGCTGAGAGTCACCCCCGGGGACAGTGACCACCCTTAACGCCAAGCCCAAGAAGTGACCCCTTCGCTTGATCCCCTTGAGCAGCCCAGTAATATGTCTGGGATACCAGCCGATTGATACATCAGGGTCCAAAATGTACCACCCGTCTGATGGGTCGCCACGCACGGCAAACACGTGGGGTTTTCGACTCTCCATGAGAAGCAAGAAGCAAACAGAGCGACGACCGCTTCTCATGGAGAGCTCCCTCGCTTACCGTCGAGGGATGGAAGAATGAAGAGAGAGAAATGGGGGGAAGAGTGGGGAGAGTAAGATAAGAGAGAAAGGGGAGGGGAGGGAAAAAGAATTAAAGATCCTTGGGTACCTCGGGATTGGGACACCCGTACCCACCTAAAGGAGGTGGGCCCCTGAGGGGGGTGGAAATAGGTTGATTCATCTGTATTTAGAAGGCATAGATTGTGATCCTGTAAAAGTTTTTCAATCTGTAAACCTCTTGCATTGGTGTCTGAATTTCCCCAAATGAGGCTATGGCCATTGAAATCTCCTATGATAAGAAACGGAGATGGAAGTTGTTGAATTAAGCGATTCAAATCGGTTTGATTGATGCATTCATTAGGAGGTAAATACAAATTACACACGGTTATCAGGGATTTTATATGAATTCGAACAGCTATAGCCGGTAAATTTGTGTTAAAATTCAATGAGGTGGATGGGTGGCTATTTGCAATAAGCAGTGCAACTCCACCTGTAGCTCTATCGTTAACATGATTTTTGTAAGATGCAGAGTAGTTTGAGATATGAATGTTATCGCCTGGCTTCAGATGGGTCTCCTGTAAAGCAATGCAAGCTGGAGCATAGGTATTTATGAGATCTTTTAAGTCTGAAATTTTATTTTTTAACCCACGACAATTCCAAGAAAGAAAATCTGCCATTTAAGGAAGAAAAAAAAATTTAAAAGAAAAAAGGCTTTATAATTTTTTAGAAGATACCGATTCATTCGAGTCACTAAAAGACATTTCTTCGTCAGATAAGTGAACACTGAAGAGAGGATCACTATCCGAGTCTTTGTCTTTAGTTTTTTTCTGTTTTTTCAAGAAGTCTTCCTGTGTTAAGGAATGTTTTGGTGGAGACTTCGTTTGAGCTCTACGCTCTATCAAAATTTTAGCCCGTTTATTTGCTTTTGTTTCTTTAACTTGTTTTATTTGGTTGGACTTTTTGTTTGCTTTCTTAGTCTCAACTTTCTGCTTGGTGTTTGGTTTAGATTTTTCAGTTTCAATGGATGCTGAAATACTTTTGAGTGGAGAGTTCTTAACTATCGGTTTTAATTTACATAATGGAGGGCAAATTACTTTTGTAATGCTTTCGTCAGTCATTGTGCTTGAAGATGTTACTGATTTCACTGCACTGCTGTAAGAAAGTGGTCTTTGTTCAGATGTCAATAGCTTTTTAGCTTCAAAGTATGGTATGTTTTTCGTTACTTTAAGTTCTTGGATTTTCTTTTCTAATTTCCATTGTGGACAGTCTCGAGAATCGGAGTGATGTGTTTGTTTACAATTTACACACTGCGGGTCTGCAGTGCATTCATTAGCTTGGTGACCAGCAGTTGCACATCTAGAAAATGTTTGTGTCCCTCTACAAGCCATCTTGGAATGACCAAAACGCTGACAATTATAGCATCTGATAGGATTAGGTATATAGGGCCGAACTTTGCATTTTAAATAGCCTGCTTTTATGCTGGATGGTAATTTTGTTGTATTAAATGTTAGGATAATACTATTAGTGGCAACCAGACTATTTCCTTTTTTCATAAAAATGCGTTTCACTGCAATAACACCTTGGCTGGCAAAGCCATCAAGAATTTTACTTTCTGGAGAATTCAAGAGTTCCTTTTCAGATATAACACCACAGCAGAAGTTAAGTGTTCGGTGAAGTGTCACAGAAACGGAATGATTTAAAAAAGATTTAGCTTGTAAAAAAGATTTGGTTTGAAGAGCAGAACTTGTTTCGATTAATAGGTCACCCGACCGAAGTTTTTTGACCGACTTTGGGCTACCGCCAATACCTTTCAAAGCTTTTTCAACGGCAAAAGGAGATAAATCAGATAGTTTTCCATCAGGGATGGAGAGAATAACGAAACGAGCAGTTTCAGAAAACGGTTCAGTGTCAGAAGTGAAAAAACCCATAAGAGTCAAATAGAAATTCGGGTCCCGACGGCACCGCCCACCACGGAGCCCAACTAGGGATGGCAGCCACCGGCTCTAGACATTCCCAGCCTCGGCGCTTACCATGGTGCTAGCCAGAGCCTATACGCTAAAAATCACCCCCGGGGACAGTGACCACCCTTAACGCCAAGCCCAAGAAGTGACCCCTTCGCTTGATCCCCTTGAGCAGCCCAGTAATATGTCTGGGATACCAGCCGATTGATACATCAGGGTCCAAAATGTACCACCCGTCTGATGGGTCGCCACGCACGGCAAACACGTGGGGTTTTTGACTGTCCATGAGAAGCAAGATTTTTGGATTTTTTGGATTTTTTTGGATTTTATTGGCACAAGAGCCATGATTTTGACTATGCTGCGCCAAACTGTGTTTTGTTTTCAGGATTCAAATGTAAAATTTTATATTATATATATAGATAAAAAAGCTAAAAAACTTTTTTTTAGAAAAAGCTGAAGAATACTTAAATATGTTGATAAAAACCTATTGATTTCAAAAAGGCGAAAAATTGAGCATGTGGTGTCTTACCAAGTAAGAAAGGTAATGGAGTGTCCGTGTTTTGAAAAAAGTGCAAACGCTGAGCATTGAAATTTGGACATTCTGACAATATATGTTGGACAGACATTTGACAATTACATTGAGAACACTGAGGTGGTTGTTCGCCAAGCAACAAGTGGAGATGGGTGAATCTAGTGTGCCCAATACGTAAACGGGTAAATACTGTATCTGCTTTTCGATTCGGTAATGAAGTCCATGGTTGTATATGAGGTTTGATAATATGCAGTTTATTGTTAGTTTCAAGGTCCCACTGAGCTTGCCATTCTGAATAGAGGAGGTTTTTAATGTGCTTATTTATGTCACCCAGAGAAATAGATGAGATCGCCGGAATGCTTGCCAATTTAGCGGCCTTGTCTGCCTCCTCATTGCCCAGAATTCCTACATGAGAGGGTATCCAACAGAACAAAATAGTAAAATCACTGGAAGTTAGTTTGTTAAAAATATCTAGAATTTGGAAAACCAAAGGATGATTATGAGGATGGAGGTTAAACGATTTTAGTGATTGTAAAACACTTAGAGAGTCAGTATAAATAATAAACTTTTTTTCCGGTCTCCCAGAAATTTCTTCTAATGCATATAAAATCGCAGTCATTTCTGCCGTAAAAATAGAACAGAAGTTATGAAGCTTAAAAGAAATTACTGTATCTGGGAAGATAACTGCGAAAGAGACATGATTAAATGATTTTGACCCATCGGTATAAATTGGAAGAAAGTCTTTATATTGTTGTCTGTGTTCAAGAAAAATTTGTTGATAAATAACTTCTGATGTTTCAAATTTGTTAAAAGTATTGAACAGGTCTAAAAATTGCATATTAAGATTTTTCCAGGGTGGAAAGACATTTGTCAGATGAGGCGTCACTTGTAGATTCGTCAGGTTTTCTGAAAGGAAGTTTTGGACTCTTGTAAAAAACTCTGGTATGGACGACTCTCTAGCCGCTTGCAGTCTATTTAAATACGGGCGAATTTTAAAATTATGAAATGGATTATTCATGTTTGACTGAATTCTAAAATAATAGTTCAAAGACAGCATTCGTCTTCTTACATCAAGAGAGGGTTCGTTGCATTCGACATAAAGGCTTTTAACAGGAGATGTCCTGAAAGCTCCGGAACAAAGTCTGAGTGCTGTGTGATGAACAGGATCCAGTTTTCTTAAGACGCTTTTTCTGGCAGATCCATAAATTTCGCTGCCGTAATCCAATTTAGAGAGCACCATAGCTTTATATATTTTAATCAAAGAATTTCTATCCGCTCCCCAAGCTGTCGATGACAAGACTTTTAAAATATTCATAGCTTTTTCACATTTTTTCCGTAATAATTTTACATGAGGGAGGAAAGTTAGCTTCTTGTCAAATATTATGCCTAAGAACCGGATCTCGTCTAAAAATGGAATGATTACATCATTTAATTTGATTTCTGGGTTAGAGTGTAAGTTTTTCTTAAGGCAAAAGTGAACACCCGCAGTTTTTGATGTAGAAATATTAAAACCATTATTATTGCACCATTGTGTAATGCTATTAACTGCAATCTGCAATTGCCTTTGTATAAAATTCATATTTATTCCGGTGCATGAAATATATAGGTCGTCAACGTATAAATGGCCTTTCACAGTAGGCGATAACTGTTTTAAAATGTTATTGATTTTTAAAATAAAAAGTGTCACACTTAAAACACTACCTTGAGGAACTCCTTCCTCTTGGATGAAGAAGTCTGAAAATTGGGACTGCACTCTAACTTGAAATTTTCTGAATTTTAAAAAGTTCTTTATAAAAATAGGCAAGTTTCCTCTTAGTCCAAGATCATGCAAATCCTTCAAAATCCCGTACCGCCAGGCTCGATCGTATGCCTTTTCGATATCAAAAAATATGGCAACTAAATGCTTTCTTTGTAAAAATGCAAGGCGGATGTCTGTTTCAAGGGCTAGGAGATTATCAGTGGTGGTACGACCTTTTCTAAATCCACTCTGAGATGGATGAAGAAAGTTATTGTTTTCCAGGTAATAAATTAGTCTGCGATTTATCATACGCTCAAGTAATTTACAGAGGCAACAGGTCAAAGCAATGGGGCGATAGTTTGACGGGTCTTGAGGATCTTTCCCTGGTTTCAACAATGGAATTATTATTGCGTTTTGCCAAATAGTAGGAAAGTTTTGTTCGCGCCAAACACGATTGTAGAAGAGCAATAAGGTTTTCTGAGACTCGACCGTTAAATGTTTGATCATGGAATAGCTAATATTGTCCGGTCCTGGAGAAGAGTTGTGGACACTAGACAAACATGATTGCAATTCCAGAAACGTTAGATCGCAGTTGTACGGCAAAGTAGTCCGAGAATTAAAATTTAAGTTTTGTTTTTCTGCATTTTTTTTGTAATTCAAAATTTCAGGAGTGCAATTTTTGCTGCTAGAAGTATGCGCGAAAGTTGCGGCAATGCAATTTGCAATATCTTTTACGGATGAAATTGTATTTCCGTTAAGAACTAAAATAGAAATACTATTAGTATGAGAAACACCTGAAGCTCTTTTTACTTTGAACCACAGATGGCGACTGGATATTTTAGAGGTGATATTAGAGACAAAGTTTCGCCAAGAAATTTTTCGACTGCGTCGTTGAATTTTTCTGGATTCTGCTCTGGTCTTTTTAAAGTAGATAAAATTTTGTGTGGTGGGATGTCTTCGGAAAATACTCCAGGCCTTTTTTTGTTTTTTGTATGCCTGTTGGCAATCGGCATTCCACCAGGGCTTGTTTTGTTTTCTTCGAATGCCAGACGTTTTTGGAATAGAATTGTCTGCTGCGTCTGTTATAGTATTGACAATATGATTTAATGCTTCCTCAATAGTTGAAGATTTAATTATATGAGAATCAATATTAGCCAGAGAGGTGAACTTCTGCCAGTCCGCTGCATTTAAGACATATTTCGGGGGATGGTAAGAGCCAGTAGTACTGTGTCTACTATCTGTAATAATTAAAGGAAAGTGGTCACTATTATAAAGATCATTGTCAACAGTTAAATTTAAAAAAGGCAGAAGTGCTGGAGAACAAATAGCCAGATCGACTGAATGGAAGGTTCGCGTTGGTAAATGAAAATGTGTTTTTTCATCAGTATTTAAAAGGCATAAATTATAGTCAACAAGCAGTTGTTCGATTTGTTGACCTCGTGCATTTGAATTACAGCTGCCCCATAAAGTGTTATGACCATTGAAGTCTCCCAAAATAATGAATGGAGATGGGAGTTGAGAAATCAAGATATTCAGATCTGTTTGAATAATTGTTTCGTTGGGAGGCAAGTAGAGACTGCAAATATTGATCAGGGATTGCATCTGAACTCGGATTGCCACTGCTTGAAGATTAGTGTTCAGAATCAAAGGCATGGATGGGATATTACTCGCTGTAAGAATTGCAACGCCACCAGAAGCTCTATTTTGCATATGATGTTTGCTAAAAATTTGGTAATTAGAAATATTATTTTTATCAGTTTTAAGATATGTCTCTTGAAGTGCAATACAGGTTGGCTGATATTTATAAATAAGGTCTCTAAGTTCTGAAGACTTGTTTAAAATCCCTCTGCAGTTCCAGGAAATAAATGCAGCCATAAATTTAAAAACTCTAAAACAGTAAAAGTGTAAAAACTGTCAGAAGCGGATGACTACAGAGGGAGCAAGGAATCATCAACCTCACTGGTGGACATGTCATCTTCCGATGAATGAACTTTAAGAAGTGAGTCACTATCTTCACAATCATCATTTGGATTTTTCTTTCGAGAATCTTTCAAAAAGACTTGTTGGGAAAGTGATCGATTTGCAGAACTTTCGATATTTTGATCTCTTTTATTGGCTAGTAGGCGAGCACGTTTGGTAGATTTGGATTCTTTTATTTTCTCCTTATCATTTGACTTCTTCATCATTTTTTTATTTTCCCGAGCACTTTTTGCATTCGTATTTACAAGGGAAGAATTGTTTTTTGTTGATAAGGATATATTATTATTATTTGAAGATTTATTTGATGCCATTTTTTCATCTAATAAATTATTTTTAGAAACTGGGGATGTATTTCCTTGTTTATCACTAATAATAGTTGGGTAAGGTGGATTTGGGTGAATATCTTGCACAGGAGTTGAACCAGTAGTTGCCTTTGATATGGCAGGGGAGGATGAGGCATTCTCCCAAGATTTTTTAATTGCAAGAAGTTCAAGCCAGTCACTTTTTTTAATTGTTATTAATTCATTATTAACCGGAGTTTTTGCTGTAGTTGATGTAGGATTATTTATGGCAGAGGTTGTTTGTTGGGAAGGAGGGACGGAGGAATTAAGTGCAGATGCATAAGAGAGATTTGGTTTTGGTGTTCTGTCCGTGACTATTTTTCGAGCATCTGGGAAAGAGAGGTTTTTTGTTATTTTAACCGTCAGGATTTCTTTTTCTTGCTTAAAATGAGGACAGGTTCTGGAATACGATGGATGATCACCATCGCAGTTGTGGCATTTTGTTACGGTAGAATTGCAAGAGTTGCTTTCGTGATCTGGAATAGAACAACGTGCACAGATTTGTTTTCCACGGCAAGCCGTTATTGTATGGCCAAACTTTTGACATTTAAAGCAGCGTAGTGGATTAGGAATAAAATGTTTAACTGGGCAGTTTATATAAGCTATTTTAACGGATTTTGGCAATACAGGTGTGTCAAATGTAAGGATAAGATGTTTTGTTGGAAAGTTCTGACCATTTCTTTTGACTGTAATACGGCGGACTGCAATGACTTTTTGGCTTTTCAGACATTCTAGTAAATCTTCTTCCAGATCTTTTTGAAATTCGCTTTCAGAAATAACGCCTTTGGAATGATTGAGTGTACGATGTGGAGTGACTTTGACATCTATGTTTCCTATTTTTTCTAGTTTCAATATATTTTCTGATTGTCTCATGCTCATGACTTCAATTAGAAGTTTTCCACTGTTCAGTTTTTTAATTGATTTTACTTCGCCGACAAGTGAAGAGATACTTTTATGAATCAAAAGGGGGGAAATGTTCTTCAAATCATTGTTTTCAGAAAAAACTATAAAAAATTTTAAAAAAGCATTACTGTGTTGATCATTATAAAAACCCATGCGATATTTAGAAAAATTCGGGCCCGACGGCACCGCCCACCACGGAGCCCAACAAGGGATGGCAGCCACCGGCTCTAGACAATCCCAGCCTCGGTACTTACCATGGTGCTAGCCGAAACCTATACGCTGAGAGTTACCCCCGGGGACAGTGACCACCCTTAACGCCAAGCCCAAGGAGTAACCCCTTCGCTTGATCCCCTTGAGCAGCCCATTCAAATGTCTGGGATACCAGCCGATTGATACATCAGGGACCGAAATGTACCACCCGTCTGATGGGTCGCCACGCACGGCAAACACGTGGGGTTTTCGACTGTCCATGAGAAGCAAGAAGCAAACAGAGCGGCTACAGCTTCTCATGGAGAGCTCCCTCGCTTACCGTCGAGGGAAGGAAGGATGAAGAGAGAGAAAAGGGGGGAGAGAGTGGGGAGAGTAAGAAGAGAAAAAAAAATAGGGGGGAAGGGAAAAAAAAAGAATGAAAGAATGAAAGATCCCTGGGTACCTCGGGATTGGAACACCCGTACCCACCTAAAGGAGGTGGGCCCCTGAGGGGAGGGACAAAATACAAGGTGTGCCGATGTCTTGGAATATTTTCGCATCCAAATCAAATAAAGCTGCAATTCTTATTCCCCAAACCATCCATAAAGCAATTTTAGTAGCCAAATTGGAAAATACTATAGCAGTCAAACTTCACACTGATAATAAACCTATAACACTCATTTCATCTTATTCATCCCCAATAGCCGATATCAATGAAACTTTGCAAGAGGTTTGGTTTGGTTTGGTTTTTTGGCACAAGGGCCATAGATTTGACCATGCTGCGCCAGACTAAGTGAAACTTTGCAAGAGATCCAGGATATTATAAGAATGCTACCAAATGAAAACTTCCTGGTAAGAGGCGATCTGAATGGCCACAACCCTCTTTGGGGACATCATCACACCAACACCAGAGGAGTTACAATAATGGATTTTCTACTGGCTAATAACCTTTTTATCAACAATTCATCAGATGCCCCACCTACCTTCACAAGAAATACAGATGTGGGTTTGCCCGATTTGACATTCTTCTCACAGGAAATGATCACAAATGTAGCCTCTTGAGAAGTTCTCGAAGAACCATCGTTTAGTGATCACCACTTTATTCAGACAAAGATAAGAACAATAATTACTAGCTACATCTTCAATAGATTTAAAACCCTCCATGGAAACCATAACAAATTCCAGAAACAGTTTCAGTTTCATGTCCATAAACTAATTAACATAATCAAGATCTGCAATACCCAACAACAACTAAATGACTTTACCTCCCTTCTTTAAGCAAGAATATTCCAAGTCAGCAACATAGCATTTAAAATCAAGAAACAGTCATTGATTGAAAACCCAACTTGGTGGACAGATAAATTAGAAATAGAAAAGAAAAGAGTTAAGGCGAAGGGCCCAAAGATCAAGTTCGGAAGAAAGAACAGAAAAATATCTACTATGGAAAACAGAAGCTAAAAAATATACGAAGAAAGTTAAGAAAGCTAAAAATGTTGGTTGGAAAGAACTATGCACCGAAGCTGCAAACCCATATGGTAAACATTTTAAAGCTGCCTTTAGGAAAACCATTCATCCATCCCAATTAACAGTCTTGCACAATATCAATCTAGAAGGAGGACACCAAAAAATAGTTCAGGCTATATTAGAACAAATTTTTCCCTTCCCAAATTCAACTCCATCCTTAACACAAGAAATCAGCATCACTCCTAATGACTGTCCTTTCACAGAAAAAGAAATAGATCAGGTGATTGATAATCTCCCTCATGGAAAAGCCCCAGGATACGACGGTATAGATAATCTAATTCTAAAAACAATAAACAAGAATTTCCCATTCCTATTCAAAGAATATTTCAATAAATGTCTTTCACTAGAAAAATTCTCGGACCCATTCAAAATTAGTAATATCATTCTATTTCAGAAAACTGGAAGAGACCCTAAATTAGCCACATCATATAGACCAATAGCTCTCTAGCCAACTATAGGAAAAGTTCTAGAAAAATTACTCACCCAGAGACTAATATATTTTCTTGAAACAAATAAACTTATCAACAATAGCCAGTTTTGATTCCGTGAGAGAAAATCTATAGATGATGCTCTTAAAAAGCTTGTAAAAAAGATTTATGAAGGAAAAAGGGAAAAAGATAACATTTTGGTTCTATCAGTGGACATCAAAGGGACATTTGATAATATCCAGTACTTCTCAATAGTAAGATATTTAGATAAATTCCAATGTCCCCGAAACTTAAGAAACATATTCGAAAACTTGCTACAATCTAGAAAAATAATCCTCAACACACAAGGCTGGGCCTCAAGAGAACATAAGCAGGGCTGCCCCCAAGGATCGTGCAGTGGTCCATCTCTGTGGAACCTGGTAGCGAACAATCTGCTTAATAAAATCTGGCCTGCCTATACAACTGTCCAAGCATTCGCAGATGATTTTGTTTTGGTTATTAAAGCCAAAACAAAAGAAAATCTAAGGCAAAATAAACAAGATTCAATAGCACAATTCATATCCTGTGCTGACACAAACAATTTAGAAGTGTCTACGGGAAAATCCAACTTCATTCTGTTTAGTAAATGGGCAACAGGACCAAGAATCTACTGGCAGGGAGAAAGAATAAAACAAACGCACGCTATTATCTAGGTGTCCATATAGATGATAAATTAAATTGGAATACTCACCTCAATCATTTAGCATTGAAAGCACAGCAACAACAATTCAATTTTCTTAAAATAGCTGGTAAATCCTGGGGAATAACACTTCGACACAGAAAAATTTTGTACAGGACAGTCATTGAAAGGATGCTTGCACATGGAGCAGGTGTTTGGTGCCTCCGCCTCACTGTTAGACTGGCAAAAAAGCTGTCTTCTATCCAAAGAGGCTTTCTGTTAGCAATCACGGGAGCATACAAGACCACTCCCACTGCAGCACTCCAGGTTATCCTTGGGTTGCCTCCATTTCATCTGGGGCTTCAGATGATAGCAAGAATGACTGAACTATACAGACTCCATGAAATTGCATCTGATATGCCACACATAAACCCATGCGATTATGAACACAGAGCAACGGGCTGGACGACACATCCCTCCAAGCATCTTCAAGTGCATCAAATTTCGTTGGAAGATGGTGGGTCTCAGAATTCAGGACTCAGAATCTACACAGATGGATCAAAATCTTCAGCAGGAGTTGGTGCTGCATTTTGTGTCATGCAGGATGCAGTCACTATACACCAGTGGTCAACCAGCCTATTGAAAGAAAACACAGTCTTCCAAGCTGATGTACTAGCACTCAATAGAGCAGTAAAATAGGCAACCTCTCGCCATCAAATCCAGTGACTATTTTCGTCGACAATAAAGCGAGTATACAAGCCACAAGTTCCCCAAAATCCAATAACCAACTAGCAAGGGATACATTCACCCTTCTTCTTGTAAATCCTCAAGTTAAAATCTCATGGATCAAGACACATGTAGGTTATGAGGGGAATGAAGCGGTGGATAAATTAGCCAAAACGGCTGCTAGCGCTAATCAAGATAATAATACAATGAAGCTTCCAAAATGTCATCTGAAGAACATCCTCCAAACCGAGATGATGTCAAGATGGCAAAAGGAGTGGGGAGAAGGCGAAACAGGCCGATCCACATTTAATATAATACCGAAAGTTTCTCTCTATGCGAACAACTGGAACAGAGCGGATCTCCTTTTCTTCACTGGACATGGTCCATTCGCAACATACCTGCACAGTTTTCATCTGGCCATCTTTCCTTACTGTAGCTGTGGGGAAATATGATCCCCAATTCACTATGCCACCGAATGCTTACTGACTCTCTCATGGCACATGAGAAAGCCAGAGCCACGTTTTGAGGAAGAATGGTACATGATTTGGTTTGGTTTGAAGTTTTATGGCACAAGAACCAATATGAAGGTTATACTGCGCCAAACAAGTTTAATTCTGATTCAAAGTTTTATTAAAACACTTTCTAGAAAAGTATTTCCATAGTAAAACGATGATAAATAACAAATGCCAAAACGAAGCCGAAAAAGTGAGTTCAGATTAAGGAAGAAAATCGTACAGATTTTAAATAGGCAAAAAGATACTTATGGGGATTTTTTCCAAGCAACAAGGATAAAGTTACAGTTAGGGTTTTGAA
>JAPMOQ010015674.1:16160-30977 GCA_026543055.1 Argiope trifasciata | reverse complement strand
TAACTGACGCCTCCGTCCAATGTCACGGTCAACCATCCCTCTGGTCACCCCCTCCCCCAACAGATTCGTTATAGATAAACTTCGGTTATGGATGTCTTTTAGCGAGATTTGGTGGAGAAACACCGTTTTTGAATGCTCGAAATGACATTCAACTGCGTCGTCAGTTGAGAAAATGAGGCATTTTTTTTATGGGAGAGTATTTTGGATAGTGATTCAGTTTTTGTTGAGAAATAATAAATTTATGAAATTGTTTCGCGGATGTACAATAGGAAACGGTCTATTTATGCAAAGTGTAGGTGGAAAATATTTCAGCTGAGCACTGAAATGGAATGAGAGGGCAAGTGAAACCGTAATTTCTCCGAAGTACATAAGAAACCAAGCTTCGCATGGCAGTTTTGTTTTAAATTGTAATTAAAATACTTCTTCTTCTTGCATACAGCTGACACCCCACCACCACTGAACGTAGCAGTATCAACAGAGTAATTAAAATACTATCCTACGGTTGGGGCCGCGGTGGTCTGGTGGTAAGGTCTCGGCTTCGGAACAGAAGGGTTTCAGGTTCATGACTCGATTTCACCGAATAACAGTTGTGTAAGGGGGTCTCTTGCATGTTAAATCTGTCAGGCCAAACGCCCTCCTTGCTGGTGTGGTGTGGAGAGGGGGGGGGGTTGACAGATCAGGTGTCGTTCTCATCATCTGACCATAGTTCGAAATTACGAGGTCCGTCCTAAAATAGCCCAAGTGTTGCTTTTCAACGGGACCTTAAAATAACTCAACTAAACCTATCCTACGGTTCGTTTAAAGTTACGATCAAAATCTAAGTGAATTGCAAATGCTTGTTATATCTTGATCCAGACCTATCAAATAAAAGAGTACAATTTCAGACAATTCGTTTATTTACAGTCATATATATACATAAGAACAATTTGTTATAATCTAGGTTAAAATGCTTGATATTTACACCATTTGGAAGTTGATTTTTACACAATAGTCGAAGGTTTAAGGTATATCCTAAAATAAGTTCTCCATCAATTCGGAGAAATAACAACACCAGACTCTAACAGGTTGTTAATTAACACAGCTACTCCAAGATAGCTCTAGGAATCCACCGAACTTCAAATAGTGGCGTAATTCAGCAGTCCACAATCCAATAAGTCTCTCTCTTTTTTCCTTAAAGAAACCCCGCATTTTACCTCTGTCCAGACTCCGCCTCTCATTTCACATTGGTGCACTTGAGCTTTCTATCACCCAAAAGTTGTTCAGCAAAATGCCCCTCTCAGGGGTCACCAGTCGATCGCGGGAATGTCCGTTAATGATGCATCCTCATAATTGACCGTTATGGAACACGTTTTAATGATAGTCCCTTCATAATGGTAAAATTTTAGCCTCCAGATAGTTTGACACTCCTTCCCCTCGAAGGTGCAATAAATTTCTCTTAAACGATGAAAATACACGTGTGGTTCTTCAGCTGGACCTCACTAACGACCAGATGCGATAGCCACATAGGTGAAGAAGATTCCTCAGCTGGCAATTTGAAGGCATTTAACAATTGAGGGTTTTAACAGGTGGTGACACAGCTGACTGGAAATGCCACTTATCAGGAATGGGAAAGGGAAACGTTACATGTAGGATAGAAAATGGGAAAAATGCATGGAAGTCCGAATCCTTAACAACTACTCCATCTCCCCTACTCTTATACAGGCCATGTATAGCAATAAGTCGATATTTAGTTACAAAAATATTTTGTGGGAAAAATTAATTTTTTTTCAGGAAAGACTCCAACGCAGATAAATTTAAAAAGCAAAACATTATGTAAATATAAAATTTACTCTAAATCGTTAGAACCGTTCCCAAAACACAAAAACTTTTATTTATAACAATAATTGTTCATTTAGAGTTATAACTTAAATAAGTTGATTGCTAATCAATTGACTTTCGTAGCTGTAAAACTACTAATATGGAATGTACTTTCTTAAAATTCCGCGCTGCTATTTTTCAAGGCTAAAACGAAAAAGAATTCTAAGAATCGACAGGCAGCTAATTAGTGCACGTGCAAATTTAAAAAATATGTACACTATGAATTAAAGACAGAATCAGAAGTCCAAAGTAAGCTTCTTCAAGTAATTAATAAAGATTTCTGCTTAGTGATTTGTAAAGAATATATATAATAATTTTTTTATAATTTATATAATATTTTATATAATAGTTAATAATAATTTATATAATATTTATATAATAGTTTATAAATTTTTTTTTATTTTAAGATAGGCAAATGTGTGAGATTGAATAGCTTGCTGAAGCATTGGAATTAGATGAAACATAAATTCATCATAACAATAGAAACATCGTTACAGATTGTACAACATATCAAATTTTAAAATTATGAAATTTAAAAAAACGAAATTATGCAGAAATGAAATTGATATCCTTGTACAAATAATTCTTTAATTTTAAGATCTTATAAGTAATTTTGGTAGGATATTATTTTTTGGGAATTATTTGTACTTTGAACTTTGTAACTGATATACTTGTAAATAAATTATAACCGAAAAACATGACAAAGTTTTATTCCATTAACACATTTAAATTAAAACTTTTAAACTTTGAAGAGTTCACAGTAGCCTTAATTTCAAAAAATATTGCTAGCATATTCCGCAATAAGAAAACACAAATATGTAAGAATTCTGAAAGAATATTAAACGAATCATAAATGACGATGCAAAAAAAATTATAAGAATTCTGAAAGAAGCCAAAGTTATTGATAAAAGGCAACATTACTGCTGTAAATATATATATTTTTTGTTTTTATTTTACAATCCGAATTACTATAAATATTAATACAAAAAAAAATGTAACCAAATTTCATCAAGATAAGATAAAAATTGCAGACTTGCATAAAAGGTATAAACATAAGTATTTATTTTTGTATAAATATAATGTTTTTTTTCCATAAATGGGATAAAAGATTCTGTTTTAATAATTTTCTGGTCATCTATAATTGAGACATACTTAAAAAATTATAAAGTTGTTCTTTAAAGAAAATTATAGATGTACTATACATGTATAAAAATCAAGGTAAATAGTAATAGCAACTTTTCCACAGATTATTTTATAATTCGCAGTTGCGACTGTCATTAAAACACAGAATCCAAATATTATTCATCATCTCCAAACTACTGTGCCGGAAATAACCTATTTTATTCAAAAGCAATTCATTGTGAAAATTCTAAGTCGCATGGCACCTTTCCATTTAAGACGCTATTAAATCTGTAGCACTTGCTCCTCGCCAGGATGTGTTTAAACGGAAATCTCTAGAGACAGAGAATTAAAAAAAGAAAAGAAAAGATACACTGAAAAGTTTTTGAATGAAAATAAATTATTGAACCAATTTTAACGTATTAGAGTAATCATTTTTCATTACGTTAATGTGGTAGAACTATGTTGGCACCTTTTTTTTACTTTTTTGCATATAGACCTATTGGAGAATATTATGATCGACAAAAAAATTCGACCTCCAGACTTTGAAGAATCTATAAATATTAGAACTTCTTAAATCTTAAAAGATATTTTTTCTGTTGCACTTATTTATGAGCGGAAAAATCCAAAACTGTAATTAGCTAGATTGATGGAATTTTGAAGGTGGTCTTGACACCGAAATTGCAGGCTTCTGTCAAATTTCAGAAAAGATCCACTCATGGGAACCTATCCGTTTGCACATGTTAAATGAAACACACGATTGATTTAATCAACGAAAGCTGTTAATATCAACAAAATTGTAGGATACTGTAAAAATTTTGAACAAATTCTGTCAATGGACTTCTATTCTGCAATTTACTCCTCAACAGCATGTATATGCACGAAGATCTGAATGATGTGGTGAATTAAAAAAGTGAAAGAATAATTTCGATACTTTAGCCGAAGTACACAATTAACTTGATGGATGTAAGTAACCATAAAATTAACATAATTGCAGAATTATGCTCGCTGAGTAATAAGAACCGAAATGTAGCGAAATTCGGAATCAAAGCACCGCCATAATATTTAATTCTGAACTCCAGAAACACCGTAGAAGCTAAACTTATCAAAAACTTGCCCATACCATACATCTTCAAATGAGCCCACAATAAATTATATAAGTGCTTTATTATAAGAAATAACTCTATCGATGGTAATATAAAACGGAGATCAGTGTTATGTGAACAAAAAATTCGGCAAGGCAAAGCTATTACAGATAAATGGAAAGTATCTAAATCCATGATAGATTTCGGATATGCACGTTGAATCTGCCAGGCCAAACGTCTGCCAGCTGATGGGGTATGGAGAGGGGAGTGCCAGTTCAGGTGTCGTCCTCATCATCTGACCGTGGTTCAAAATTACGAGGTTAATCCCAAAATAGCCATAATGTTGCTTTACAACGGGACTTTAATTTATCTAAACTAAATCCAGTTAAGTTCTAAAATTTCACCTCTCCCATTAAGAATTAAGACTTGTCATGTACAATAAAATAAATCTATTTTTTACAATAAAGGAGGCTTTAAAATATATTAAAAAATCAACCCTTTTTGTTAAACTTTAACACTGATAACCTTGATGCTATTTCCTTAGTTATTTACCTTTTACATCGCGACTTTAAACCTCTCTACGGAACAAAACATGATTCGACTAAAAAGAAAAGTAGGACAAAATCGCGTACAATGTAAGGCAAAGAAAAGAAACAAATTTAATCGATTCTTTGATTTCATAACCAGATTCGTTCAGAGATAACTAGCAAAGTCAATATTTTTTGTTTGTAGAGTGGTATCATGGAAACGGAAATTAGCGGTTGCGTGAGTTGAATAGTGCAACAGGCTCCCTGGCAGAAGATTTTTTGCAATAGGTATGTTACCGAAAAGCATTGAGCCAATCCTTACTCCCCTAATTTCCCTTCTTTGATTTTTTTAAAAGGTTGACAACGATTGATAAGGGTTTTGATTTTAAACACGGAAAATGAAGATTTTTTATTAGTATCACTGATCGTACGTAATTGAAATTACATATTTAGATATGATGTATTTACTGATTTTAATAGGATAAATATCTACAATAAGTGCATCTGTTAATTGAATTTTGATAGCTGTAAGCAAAAAATAAACCATGTGCTTTTCATGTGTAATAATGTGTTTTTCGAACTCAGAGAGGTTTGAAACGAGGTTTTTCTTCAAAATCTATAGCGATTGTCAAATTTTTTGACGATTACCATCTCTAGACTACGTATGTAAGAAAGTAAAAAGGCTGTCTATCCTTCGATGGATTTAATTCGCAATTAGTCTCATTTTTTGCCAAGTATTATAATGTGTTGTTTGCAGTATCCAGCCATAACAAAAACTAAAGACAATGTTCAGATAGATGCAGTTGTATTTATCAATTGACTGCGACCTGAAACACTTTGCCAAATATTTATCAATTCCTTTTGTTGTCAGACAGATGTAGTAAAAACAAAGGCAAAAAACAGATGCCCTCGTTCTGGAATGATTCGATTCACCGTTAATCAATCATTCGAACACGAAAGCCTGAACGATAGTGATTAGATCATGCAGTAACCGAATTCGAAGTTGCTACACATTGTTTTCTGGAATACCGCAACAATGACATTTTACGCAATAATCTGCTTTAAAACTTTAATTCTAATACAATTAGCTGCAATTTTAACATTTATGAAACTTCAAAATTTTAATATATGATGAATTAAACTGAATCCTCTGCGGTTAATATAAAATTGCATTATTTCTAGAACGACAATTATGTGCTAGGCTAGTTTCAGGTATAAAAAACCCTCATATTTTTAAATATTTCCATAAGATGGCTTAAAAAACATTTATAAAACTAAAATATCCCAGTTAACTGGAATTTTTAAAAAATTGGAAAAAGGGCTTTTTTGGGGGCTGAAAAGAGGCGAAAAGTAAAAATCTTATAGTTTAAAGGTTTATCATATGATTTATTTAAAACTTTGGCGATAGCTTACGAAATATTTTATACGGCTCCTGAACTAAAAAGCAAAGTGCATTTCTATTCATTATTCAAATACCGGGGTTCAAACGATAAATAATAGGATTTTTTTTTTTTACATTGTGAAGCAATAAAGAAGCTATAAAATACTTCTAAATGAACAAATTAATTATTCTCTAGTTGTGGAACTGCAGACTATATTGAGAAATTATTATTTCAAATTTGAATTACAAAAATATACATTAGCTTTTAATTTAAAAAGTTTTACGTAAAAAAAAATTCTATCAAACATTCGAATTAGGGAAAATAGCATCAAAGGATGTAAGGCATATAAAATGTATATAAATGCAAATATTAAAATCAATGTACCTCCCAAAAAATAGAAGTCAAAGCTAAATTCTAACTTTTTATAAAGAAATCCATTCATATCTAATACTATAATACGAGGAATGGTTGTCAAGTCGAAAATCGCCCCAGAATTAATAAACTCCGGTAAACTTGGGGGTCTGGGGTTTTTGGCCACGAGGAATCGATTGGCGCCGGTTTTGAAGCGCTACGGTTGAGCAGTTCGGAGCTACAGATAGGATATTTTCAAACTTTATTAGTTCGCCATAATGGCTATTAAAATTTTCAAGCGGTAACGTGCTGCCATCTATAGCCAATATGGCGAACTAATAAAGTTTTATGTTTATGCTGTTATAGGTTTGTAATATGTTTCTTATGTATGTATATATGTTTGGTTTTTCTAAATAAATTTGTCAAAAATATTGAACTTCAACACACTTCAATCTTTACCTTTACTTTACCTTTGTATAGAATAGTTCCCTTTCCAAACTCAATAGTTTACAATGGTGCACTTTAACCGGTTATTTTTTCACCAATGGTTTCACAAATTTTCTTATGGCATGTATTGTTTTGATAAATCACAATTGAAAATTTAAATCTTCGAGTTAGCTTCGATACCTGTTTTCTCCGAGCGGAGCTCGGTCACCCGCTGGTATTAAAAATATGAAATAAAACATAAGTATAATTTTTTTTAAATCGACATTTTAACGTAGTCACCTACCTTAAAATCGCATTGCTTCCAGAACTAAAGAAACCTATGTGCTACTGCTAGTTTGAAATCACATTATTTCCAGAACCACAAAGATAATTGATGTAAAGGCATAAATTATTCATTTGTGTGACTTCTATAATATTTGTATAAAAATTTAGTTGCCAGTATAGTAGCACAAATTTATTAATCTATATCTATACTTAGAATGAAATTCAATGTGTGTGTACGTGAGTGTGTGTTGGGGCTCTACAAGTCAGATAGTTCGACATACAGGTACCAAATTTGGCACAGCAGAGCTTGGAAATCCAGAAAATGTTCTTTAGATCCCTTTTTTGAATTTTTAATTGGAATTTTAATTATTAATTAAAAACTAACTTTCTCGCCAAAAAGATCTTTTCATTACCTTACTGCCAAATGAGTAAGGCTTCAATTTTTCTCCACGCTAACGGGGCTAAGCTTAACATAATTTAGGCTGATTATTTCTAACGATTCTATTTATCTTCTTAAGTGTTTGATGTATTTAAAATTAAACATCATTAATTAATCGATCTTTCGGATTCATTCCTAAATATTTTTAAATTAAAATTAAACCCAATAAAGGAAATTAAAACAAAAGAATTTTTTAAAAATTATAGAGTTGTTCAATTGTTCATTGATGCATAACAATAGATTATCTATCAGTTTTCTCATTTTAAAATCGTCTGCACCTATTCACCTATTTATAAATTTTACTATTTAAAAAATCAAAGAAAAATTGTTGAAAAGGAAATCAATATCTTTGGAAAGAAAAAGATTTCAATTTTAAGATGGCATAAAATTATTTCTTGTGGGATAATTTATTCTAAAATGATAATGAAGAAAAGGAAACATTCTAATAAATTTTTAAATCGGTTTCATTAATTAACTTATTTCGGTACTTTAAGAAATCTTAAATAACAATTATAAAAATTTGGTTAAATACGGCCCAGTTACTTAGGAGGATTTGTGGAACATAATATTTTCTTAATATTAAGAATTATATTATTAGGGAATTATGAATTGGAAATCTATTATGAATAACGTCATAAAACACACACTCACGTACATAATGGATTTTATTGGCATGGCACAGTAGTTGCCGATCACGGGAGTTAGAATTGATTTTATTATTTGAAAACAAAACTGTGTCAAAAACTGATATAATGCAAGCTCACACAAATCAATCATTCAGAACTCGAATATCATAAATGATTGTGGCTAGGCCTAATTTCTCTTCTGCTCATCGGATTTCACATTGATACACATTTTATTTGAATTCTAATTTAATAATTTGCAAACTTCTTTTGAAACTGTCTGTAGTCTCTGGAGATAGGAGTCTTCTGCTTCTGATATCTATCACACGATATTAATTGATTGTATGTATTCTAAAAAAATACTGTCTATAGTTGTTTCATCACGAGTTACACGAATCAATCATTCGGAAAACGAATATCAAAAGCGTTTGTGGTAACTTAGGATTCTTTTATGGTGATCGGATTTTACACTGATAGACATCTTATTCAAATTCTAACTTAATAATTTAAAAATTATTTTCGCAAAGGGAGATAGATGTCTTCTATATCTGTTGTCAATCACATGAGCTTCAATTTAATGCAGAAATTATTTTTAAAAACTTTGTTAAAAATTCTCGGAACACGAATTAACATGAATCAATCGTTCGGAACACGAATGTCAAAAACGACTGTAATTAGTATCAAATCCTACTATAGAGGGAATTTTACACTGAATTCTCTGATAATAATATGAGAAATCGCTTTTGAAAATATATGTAATCTTCGGAATTAAATCAGGTTTAATTATAAATTACTTGAAAAATATTAAGAAACCAAGAACATATTTCCTTAAAAAAGATAATCAATATTAAAAAGTAAGTTTTCTAACCTAGTTCTTTTCGAATGTTTTATTTGGGTGACTTGAGAATGTGCGATTGCCAAAAACAAATAAGTAAAAGTTGGCACCATTTTTATTTCTTCTGAGGACCAACCTTCTTTTATTTCTTTTCAAACCGATATGCAGTCACAAAACTGTTCGCATGCAAGAAAATTTAAAAAAACAAATTCAGTCAATCAAAAGCGACATAATTTTCAAAAAGAACTTCAAAGATTGCCAATAGTTTGCTGCCAGCAAATGGCATCATAATATTGGTAAACATTGCGATTCTTATTCGTGTGTTCGGAAAATCCAGTTCATCACGAATCAATCACTTAGAACACGAATACCAATAAAGAATATAATTAGACCTAAATTTTCTTGCATTGACCGTATTCCACGTTGACACACATCGTTCTCGAATACTAACTCAATAACTCGCTAAAAGCCCACATAAAAGTGCTCTGATAAAAAGAACCCGGGTAAAAGTGAATTGATCAGATATTAATGAATTCGACCCCGATTGCCCCACGCGACATCATGACCTAAAACAAAAATGGCCGAAACCTAACTCTGCCATCGATTTTTTCTTCCATGGGAAATGTACGATAATCCTTTGGAGGGCTGGCTACCCATACAAAGTCTCCGAGACCGTTTCTAATGAGTTGTAAAAGAGCATGAAGTTTATTATGCATGGCATGTTTTTCAGGTATGTTAATGGGCTCGGATTAGTCACTTGATGTTATTAATAATTAAGCTCTGGAACATGGATTTTGAGCAGGTGCGTTGTTTTCACCTTTTGATTACTGTTGCTCTGTGGTTACCGTTTTCACGCGTGAGTTCTAAATCAGTATCTTAAGCTCTCATTTATCACAGACATGCAATTCGATATCCGATGCGATTATAGATAATTGAGCAAAAAATTAAATGATTATTATTCAATAGTTGCCTTTGGTAATTAGCGTCTATTATAGCGTCTATTATCGTCTATTATAGTAATGATTTATTTAAGCCAATCGACTTTCGTTAAAGGTATTTCATGGCAACAAGGAAAGTATTATTTTTATTTATGCTTATATCATAACATGGAAAGTGCCAAATGGCTGATTTTATACGAACAACAGCATTAAATTGAACCACAAGGTCAAAGAAATATAAAACGAATTTACCCACAGTAATATAATTGTTTATGGAAACCAGATGCAGAAATGCTATTTGTTGCTGTTACTTCTGACACGTTACAAGTCTGCTGAAAGATCAGTCAGCGATTTAAGCCAAGTGAGCGTCTCTTATATTTTCAGAGTCAACTAGGGCCAAGAGTACAATTTAGCTATTTCATGCGTCACATTCTCTTTCACATCCCGTTTTTACAGGGGGGGCATATTCACACTCCCCCCCAGATAGAACACAGAAGAGGGACAACTATGCCCGAACCGGGACGATAAGATCACGAGGAAGACGCGCTATCCCTGTGCCAGGACACTGACTGAGTAATGCTATTTAAATTCAATAACCAATTTGAGTTCTGCAAAATCCGAAAGGAGAAAAGATTTTATTTCTGCCTTCAATTTTCAAGTATTCTTTTACATTGAAGATGGTTGGGACTTAGCTTCGTAGTATAATGAAAATCATTGTATCATACATCATTGATTTCTTCCCTCCAATTGGTCCAAATTTTGAAACATATCTGTAAATTGTATCAAAACTATAAATACCATTTATCTAGTTTACTACGCATTTGAGTGATAGTGTTCACATTCACACAGATAGGTAGACCGCCAAATAACTAGTTAGAAAATGGGCATGGTCAAAACTATGACAAGAATTAGCAATTCTACGAATAAAATCAAAACAATACTAATAACACTAATAACAAGATTGTCACATATCATATTTTTTCCAAAATTTTGTAGAGATTTTATATTTTATATTATATATATATATATATATATATATATATATATATATTTGTGTGTGTGTAAAAATAAACAAGAAAAAGTAAAGAAGAATTTTTCATTGGATTAAATACACACACACACAGAGCTATACTATATACGTGTAAAAAGTATTCATTGGAAATTGTGTTCATTCTAATCACAAATAATCCTTAACCATATTAACTATTAATCATAAAAATGCTAAATGTATCTACTAAGAAGGTTTCGTGGTAAATAACGAAGGTGAATATTTAAACTATCGTTTAATCAGAGCTGATGGTAAAATTCTAGATATCCCATCAGCTACCTGTTAGTCAAATTCAGAGGAACTGTCTTTTTTATTATTTACATTGAAATTATTGGAAGTCTCCCTCCAGCGCATACTTGCCTTAATGATCGCAGGTAATCGTGCCATTTCGTGGTATCTCCCAATCGATTACAGTTGCGATGATCACGAAACGTTTTTAATCGATAGCTTTTATAATGTGTTGAAATCGAGTGGCCAATTTGTATTGTCATCGATTTAAAGCAACAAAACCATTACAAAAGTAGGTCAAATGACGATGACTAGTAAGATTGTAACTTTATTCGAAATATTCTTGATATGCGTGGCAATATGACTGCCCTTGTATTTTGAAATAGTTTTCAGGTGGAGGGGTGTGGTTTGAACATTGAAAGGGTTTTGATGTTTAATGGTTAATGATGGTTAATATTCCTGGTAATTAAACCATTTTTTATAACTGGCTTATTTAACTTATCGATGTTCAGTTAGCTAAGTATCCGACATTTCGCCAGGCTTATTTCTAATCAAAATTCTGTGAGAAAAAGAAAAATGAATTATCTATAAACACAAAACGCTAACGTACGTGGTACAGAGAGCAAGATTATTACTAATTGTCGAATGGAAGTATTAAAATATAAACAAAATGTCATACGAATTTCATTCATTGAACATTTTTACAGTTGTATTGAATCAATCGTTTCACTTATATAATTAAGGTATCAGACTACATTAAAAACACTGGTTATAGACCATATTGACAATATTTTGGTAAAAGTGTGGAATAGTGTGCCCCTTGCTGCGCCAAGGATGCCAAGTCGCCAACAAAGATGGCGGACAAAATAAACAAACTGCTCCGTGGAAAAGTTACGGTTGCCATTTCCCGTCTTTTTATTTAAAATGTTAAACTAATCATAGTTATTTGCTTAATACTGCCCGGTGCCTTCTACAGATGCCTTCGGCATCTGTAGAAGGCACCGGGCAGTATTTTTTAACTTTAAAAAAACATCCTAAGGCTTCGCTTTCCTACTGAGCGGGAATGCAGTAGCTTCGCTAGTAAATTGAACAGATGGACGGTGTGGATTAAGGAATAGTGCCTAATAATATTACAAGTAAGAATAAAGGATGTTACAGGAACGAATATTATACAAATTTTTTAATGTACTTACTTGTTTTATTAAGTCTTTTCATAAACACTCAACACTTCATAACACTCAAAGCATTCTTTCTAAGTCTCATCAAGTCATAAGAAAAAAAAAATTCCAATCACACTTCATCCATTTAGCAGGTTCGAATTAGTGCCTACCATCCCAACTACCAGACATCCATTCCTGTACGATTGCAGACATAATAATATTTCGAGGGAACCAAACGTTGGAGCACCAAAAGAATTGCGAATAATTCTATGGCAGACTTCTTTTAATACGAAAACGCAGATGATTTCGTGAATTACGTTTTCAGACGATTTGCGAATTCGCATAGTGATAATTAAAAATGGGAAAACGAAGTATTTTTTTGTTAGTATCAACACTAAAAATGAAATAAATGTTATTTTAGTAAATAGTAATTTTATTCTAAATTTTCTTTGTATAATAAATTTTAAATTAAAACAATAAACAAAGTTTAAATCATCTGAAATCGATATTTTAAATATTAAATTTATTATAAAACAGTTGTAGTTCATGAACAACTCAACTATTGTAAAAAGTAGTAAACAAAACAGAATTAGGGTTACTGTAAGAAAGTTCCGTTGGGTTGCCATATTGGCGAGAAACTCGGGGGCACACCTTGCTACACTTTAACCCAATATTTTTTTATTATTATTTCCTGTAGTTCAGAAATTTCTCTCTCCAAAATGGTTTATCTTTTATAGGAAAAGGAAGGCCTGACCTATCATCCAGGGTCATATATTTTTCAGCTAAAATTGGTCTTTGACTTTTGTCAAAACACTCATTTTCATAAAAATTTTCCAACGTTAACATGATATCTCAAAAACTAATAGGGGTATTGACATAAAAATTCCAGCGTGTGTTTTCAACAATATGAGCAATGAAATGAACCAAAATATTTATTGTTGGCGAAATTCTCTTTCATTTATAGGTGTTTTTAGAAAAATTAAATTCAAAATTGATGGAAAAAATGCATTTATATGTGTATTCTTAACCATAGCTTCTTTTCATCTCAAGATTTTTCTTATAGTTTGGTTCATTTCATTCGTCTTTATATTCTATAACTTGTGTGCAAAGAAAAATAATTTTTAAAGAATTCAATTTTTCAAAAATTTTCCTCCGAACGCAGTCGGATACTTTAAAGGAGCTGCAAAATATTATTAGACAAGTTTGGGAGATAGTTAGCCAAATCACCAAACAGGACATTCACTCAGAGTAAAGAAGATATAAAAAAACCAATAAATAGGCATCAAATAAAAGGTTCAATCAAGCTCAAAAATAAACTTAACCATTCCTAGATAAGAAACCGTGGTAAGATTAATGTACGGTTTCTCGCCAAATATATCAAAACAGTGCCAATCGTTAAAAAACTTTTTAAAAATTTGCAATCCTGGTATGTATATCAGAAATGTTAGCAAATTGCCACAATTATACTGATCGAAAAATAGTTCTAATTTTAGCACCAGCATATTAATCCTTTCAATTCCATTTTTTTTTGTTCCAAAATTAAGATAATTTAAGGCTCTAATGGATCAAATAAATTATAAATAACTATATTCTGCTAAATTAAAAAATAAATTAACTATAGGGGCAATTTTTGAGGTGAGTCAAATGTTTCCCTCTGGTCTTTTCAAATGGGACACACCTTTGTGGTTGGGGTGATGAGATAAAATACAGTTTAGTTTAGTTTAGTTTAGTTATATTAACGTCCCGTTTAAAGCAACAGGAGGGTTATTTTGGGACGGACCTCGTAATAGATAAAATACAGAGAAATTTCTAGTTGTGGTAATATTTTAAAACATATTTATTGCAAGAAAACTCGAAACAATTACATATCCAACGTTATTCATGACATTTCTACATATAATACATTGCATAGCAGTTCATGCAGATTGCAACTTTACTCATGGCAGCCATGATCGGGTTTCTTTGTTACTACTTTATTACGAAAATATAGTTAAAAATTATACTCACATATTAATGTAATCATGGAAAACCATTAGGTTCCTGCACTTAATACATTTTCCATTCATTTATCCCTTTGGATGGGACCCAGAGGGTTAAATTTGCGGTAATCGTTATGACTTTCATAAAGAAATTGATATATCATGTAAAAATGCTATACGAATTATCTTAAGATTTAAAAAAAAAAAAACTTTCTTGATGAAATACATTTCCTTTCCGTACATTTTTTCCTTAATTCATAAAATTTTAATTTAATTTCAATCACTATCCAAAACAATAAATGCAATGAGGACACTCATACCTTATAACATCCATACATAATAAATTAGTGACGAAAAAATTTTTCACTCGCATTTTGTGTCCAAAATTATAATATACATTGTTTTGAGTTGTGTATCTGCTATATCCTTAGCTTACGGAAATTAGCGGCTCCCATTGTGTTTAAAATCCCATATTTTATCACAAAAAGGACACTAAAAGAAAGAAAGAAATCTACGATCGCAAATTTCAAGTTAT
>JAPMOQ010015674.1:0-16060 GCA_026543055.1 Argiope trifasciata | reverse complement strand
TATATATATGTATATATAACTTTTATTTTCAATTTTTCTAACTGGCAAACAAAGTTTTCGACTGATTTAGAGACGGGGGAAAAAATCAGTTTTCTAAATTTCGACGCATGCGTAATCTGATAGTCTCGTGATTATTCCGAACTAGTTTAAACTGGTTAATAAATTAAATAAGTTAATTCGTAAGAATTCATAGAATGAATAATTTGGAAATCAAGCTCTAACTTTAATTGGCGATAAATCACCAAAAACATTCAACATTATTTTCTAATAGCTCTAAAAACGAAAAATGGATGTCTCAAAAACGATGAAACGCTAATTTGTAGCCTACGCATTTTGAGTCTTCAAAAAACCTCAAACCAAAAAAAAAAAAAAAAAAAAAAATCCTGTTCTCACATGATCAACTTAAAGTTTATATAATTACTTCTTAAGTTTACTTAAAGTTTATATACGACCTTTTGGGACATCCTGTAAATGAAGTTGATGTATTAATAACGAATTTAGAATTTAATGTGACTAACAGACATTGTATGTAGAATTTCACAAATGCTTGTATAACATTTTTAACAAATGTCAGTGCGCAAACATCCTTACCAATCAAAAGTGTGGCATTACGAGGCTAGCCACAAGATTGTAAGAATGTGAAATCTGTCAACCGAAACATTTACTTAAGTTTGTAAATATAAATACTGACTAAATGTGTAAGTCACACGCTGGGCACCACTTTTCTAAGAGTAATACAATAAACAAGAGTTCAAACAATTTAAAAAGAATTTAACACATAATCTCTTACACAAATCACTACACTTAAAATTACATACATTTATATGTATATTAAAATATTTTTATTTACTAGCTTAACATAAGTAAATATCGAAGGCAGTTTCACATATTTATAGTTTTGAGGCTAGAATCATACTGCCGCCGTACTTAAAATTGGCACACTGTCTTCAGTTCTGAATGCTGCACTTGTTTAATTTCATTGAAAGCAATTCACAAACTTATGATAAAGGAATAGGCATGATGCCATCAATTGTAATGAAACTGTTATGCGTACTGCCAACTTGAGTTGCCATTTACTTTACACTTACTGTAAGCCATTTTTTCTGCTCAAAAGTGACCTTGAATAGGATATTTCGAATGAAAAAGATCTTTGGACATTCTGTATACGATATTTAAATATTATATTTGGATCCAATTTATATTAAGGTATGGGTAATAGCTATTGCATTCAAAACTGTGCTTTAAACGATGCTTGTTTAATTTCATTGAAGTTAACCAATACACTTGTGACTGAAAATACACAACTATTTTTTAAGCTATTTCCGAGCTATCTACAGGATTTGTCACATGACACTTTTTTTAATCACTTAAACACTAGAAATACGGAGACTTGGCGTATACCTATACTGCCCCAAAGCAGGCAAAATGACTACATTGTGAAAGAATAACTAATGTGTAAAGAAATTTGTTTAAAATTAATTTTTAATATTTCTTATACTATTTACAGTCACATAGCAAGTTATTAGTATGTATTAACAGTAAAAAAAGTTATTTCATTCGGAACAAAAAATAATTTATTCATTATTTGTACATTTTAAGCAAATGTAAGTTGAAATCTTTTTATGCGCACATCTTCCGCAAACATACTTTTGACATTTTTTACATACATTATTTGTTTTGTTTTTGTTGCAAAGTAGTACTTGACAAAAGTTTTCGTTTGTTAGAATATGTTGTATTTGATGTTTGTGGGTCCTCATTTTCTGATGACAAGTAACGAACAAGTGACGGTAATCAAAAAATATATAAACTGTTATACGAAATCGAAGCCGATCTGATTTCATATAATCAGATTGGCTCCGATTTCATGTACGAAATTTACTCAATTCAATAATAAAAGTCATTTGATTATTTAAAATTTTCCAAGTAGTCAAAATGACTGCTTTTAGGCAATACATGTATAACGCATATATATACCAGAAATGAAAGAGGGGGAGGACGCAACTACAATGATTAATAAACGCATTTATATGTTGTACAAAATGTCACCAAATTCTAAGAAGCTGTGTCATTATATACATAATTGTTTTTCTAACTGAAATTGAAAAGCAGTCAAAATAACTGCCTTAGAACTGCCAAAAAGACCTTGGGTATATTTTGTTTGGCAGTTTGTATTAAGCAGATTAACTTTCAGTTCATCTGACTGCAGTGTTCCATCATCGGGTTTTCCTGAAATAATTTTCACGATTTCATTTCCTTAATTAACTACTAACTTTGTATTCTTCCCTTCGCACTCTTCAAAGAGCAAAAGATATCTCTACCGTTGCCAGATTCGTTCATAATTAACAATGTTAACGGCATTGGATGCGCTCATCCGAGTCAGATGTGGTCAACTTGACCGTCAAAGCCGTCCGGATGATCAGTAGATCGTGACCAATGGTCAGATCACAAAGGACAGAGTATGAAAAGCAATGACTTTTAAGTAGGAAATTCGGAAAGATATATATATACCGGAGGAAAGATCAGTTAAAGTTATAAAAAGCGATTATTACCATTTTTAGATAATTTAATACCGGCAATATAAAACTTATACGAAAGTGATACTTTTTTGGTCTTTCAAATCTTTGAAAGTGACTAATTTTTATTCTTTTCAATATGGGAAAACTAGTTACTTCCAAAAGTAAAAAAATATATTAAATGCAGTTCTTTTTAAATGTTTAAAACAGTTTTTCCTAAAATACTAAAAAGTAGAAAACATTTTTTTAAATTGAAGAATTAGTAATAAAAAAATTTTAAACGCATGATTTACTGTAATGAAATTGAAACTTGAGTCACATTTCTAACATGCAACTGTTATAAAGGAAACGCCAACTTTTAATTAATGTTTCATTATAAAAATTTTTTTATCTTCCCTTCCATCCAATTTTGAGACTTCAGTTCAATCACTAAATTTTTGATGAATTTTTTTCTATTTTTTAATTAAAAAAAATAATAAATGTTTACAACTGTTGCATCAAATAAAATGAAATAGCTGGGAGGATTTTAATAGTAACTTCATAACGTCCTTTAATTTGAATATGCTTTTATCAGTATTAGCTAAAATATTTTAATACGTTTTTAATATCAAAATAATTAGAAAATATTTTTTATACATTTATAAATAATATTTTTAATACATTTTATAAATTTGATGATAAAGAAAGTCCTTGTATCTTTCATAAACTGATGAGAAAAGAAAATGCGTCTTTTCAATCATTTTAATGTTTTTTTAAATTTTTTTTAATATTTAAAATGAAGCATGTGTCTTGTATTAATTCATATAATCTTTCCAGTTTTGAGCAAATATATTAATTACACTTTTATTAATGCATTTACAAATATAAAATAATCTCTTACACTTAACGAAAAAAGGAATAAATAAATTAGAAATCGGAACATTTATGTCTGAATCAATAAACTATAGGAAAATAATGGAATCTTGTAAAAAACATTATTTATTTTATCGTCTGCACTTTTTTAAATACTACTTCCACCTGCCATTTCGTAATCAAGTTTATTAATTCATGAGCTTATATGAAAATAAGATAAAAGTTCCAAACGAAAAATATTTTAAAAGTTATGCTGAGAAAGCTGACTTTAAATTTAAATAAACTCTAGATCTTATCAATAACGAACCAAAAATCCAAGAGGACTCGAAAATATCGATAAAACTTGATTTCCAACAGAGATTTCATCTAGATTTCTGTTTTTTCTGAAATCTTCAATTTTGTCGCCAATGTTGGAAATAATTGATCTAGTGTTCATTGAATATATATTAGAGTTATCTGTGAAACTATTTTCTTTACCAGAAAACTTACTGCACAGGGAAGCAATATTACGAATTTGTAAAAATACTTTACTTCGAAGTTATTCAGATAGAAAAAACAAATATTTCAATTAATTTTTAATCAAAAATCTAATTAAATCTTAAAAGTCTCTTTCTAAATGAACATCTACTATTAAAAGGAATAACAATTATATGCCAAATTGGGTAGCTCTAAATTCAATGAATCAACTATTCCTTTTATATAATGCCAAAGTTTTGGCAAGAACATGATCGTCAGATTTTTATTTTCAGAATCGTTCGCGTGAGAATTTGGACTTCATAATACAGTATGTAAAATCGAAAAGTATGCATTTTGACACTTTTTTTCAACAGATTGAAATCAAAATTTGGTACATAATTACAATTTTAGTTATAAAATCAGATGCCAAATTCCATTTATTTGAGTAACTGTTGTTTTGAATAATCGCGTTTACATGCATGCTTAAGTACACAAGCACAGACAGACAAATTTAAAAAGAATTTGTTTCAAATTTGAAGTAGGTTTATTTTTAAATTCTAAACTTGATTGTTAAATTTTAACCTTTAGAATTTTGAATTTATGAAGCCATTGGGCTCAATTTTTATTTGGACAGCAGCTAGACAGACTTTGGAACAGATTTCGTTCAAAATTTGATAGATACCAACAAATTTGATACAAAAACTATGTACTAAATTTTGTTTTTCTATCTCCAAGTGTTTTTGAATTAAAGACAATCCAGAATACAGACAGACATAATTCCAAAAATCTATTTCCAAACTCAAGGTCTAAAATGACAAAAATCCCCAAAAATATAAAGAATTTGACTGTTAAATTTTTTTTTCTCTTTATACGATACAATTATAGCATTTTCTCTTCATATACGATAAAAAAAACAATTAAAAAATAAAGCTCTATTTTGATACATATAAAAAATGAATCACTTATTTTAAAGCCAAATACGATATTTCATAAGCTAATTTCATTGTCAAGTATAGACTTCAAAACAACTAACTCATCAACCGAGCGCAATTTAGTCTATAAAAAGCCGATGCGAGCGCTATTAAGCAGTTCCAAAAATATTCCGGTCTTTTACGTCATCGTTCTACGATCAAAACATTAGTCCTGTGGGGCAAGCGAGTTCCCTTTGATGAGTAAAAAATAGATACCCCATTCCCCTTCGAGTTTCCTATTGTTTCTGTTAGCGAGGCGTGGCTGCTGTTTTCAATCAGATAAAGTGCGCTGCCGACCAAAGGTCAAGAGCTGACCGTCCTGAGCCAAAATGTCACAAGGCGATTCGCAGCTGTTTTCAGGAATAATTAATAGCCATCAAATTTTTCGATAAATAAATATATACATTGCTGGAAAAAATTAGAAGATAATGCAATTATTTAGATTTAGATATTGAAAATACCTATAAGACTCGAATATATTATAGATTTTTGACTTCATTTGTGAGAAAAATTAATTTTTAAAGATGTGTTGCTAGTAATACTTTACCCACTCCTTGCCTTGAAATATAATCTATTATATTTTAGGTTAATGAAATTTATTTCTTTTTTCATATTTTTTCGCATAACAGTAATTTAACGAGTTTAATTCAAAATGGCGTGTCTGAAACATTTTTTCTTATGCTTTTAATATCATTCTAATGCTGATTAAATTTTCCACAGTAATCGATATTATGTTTAAAAATCTTAATTAATAACAATTATAACTTTTTAATTATCTAACAATTGTGCTGATAATAAAAATGAATGTGTGGGTAGGATCTCAACAGGCCAGATCGTTTGACTTAGATACCAAACTTGGTACATACATAGGGTGGGAAAGTGCGACTTATAATGATTTTTTTTTTAAAATTTAAGCTAAAATTAAGTTGAATAGCCGGCGTCCTAACCTAGAGGTAGCGTGTCTTCCCCTTGATCTGGGTGTCCCGGGTTCGAGTCCCGGTTTCGGCATGGTTGTTTTTCTGTCTGTTCTATCAGTGAGATGCGTGAATGAGCCCCCCTGTAAAAAGGGGTTGTGCAAGCGAATATGTGTGTCATCTTCATTTGAGCTAGAAGTCAGATTTCTACCCTCTGGGTGCACAGGGGTCTTTACTCTCAGAAGCTACTGCAGCCCCTTTCCTTGGAAACACGGACACGACATCATCATCATTAAGTTTAATTTTGGTTTTGTTTGGTAATAATTTTCTTAAATACTATTGCATAAAAATAAATTTTATACTCTTTCAAATTAAAAAAAAATATTTATTTAATATAATTTTAATAGTTTTACGAAATCACAGAGATAGACAGATTAGTTAAAAAAAAGAAAACAACTAATAACAGCAGAGAAGCAATAGCAAGCAAAACATTATACTGTGTTTCACAAATTTTTTACTTGACCTACTTCAACCACGATGGCATTTTGCACGATGCAGATGATGCTTAGACTCAAAGCACGTACCATGCTGATAGGAATCTGTTGAACTACACGTCTCCAATAGGCACACCACAGTTGTTTTCTCTATTCCATAATTAATTTTTCCACTTTGAAATGGTCATAAAAAGAAAACTACTGGATCAAATGTTATCAAACTTTGTAACAGGTTATAAAAGGTCATGGGATTTTCTTTTCCGCTAGAAAAAAAAGTTCAAAAACTAACCACCAGGGAGGGAATGGCGCTGCATGCAATATTATTAAACAAAATGACAGGAAGTCATTAGTTTAAAATGTCTTTAATCGTTTCTGAAATGAAACTATCTATGGGTTAATGAAAACCACAATGACTTATAATTGTTCACATTTGTAACACGTTTTATAATCGATAACACGCGTTTTAAACCAATGTCTTCATGTAGTATTTTGTTTAACAATATTGCATTGCCCCAAGTGATGTTTCTTTGAACTATTTTTTGGTGGAAAAGAAATTCCCATGGTCTTAAACTATTGCCAAGTTTGAAAACATTTGTTCCAGTAGTTTTTTTTAATGGTCATTTGAAATTGGAACGTTAATTATAACTACCCTGTAGATAACCTGCCCATCTCTGTTGATTTTCATGCAATATTGACCTTTCCAAAGCTATTTATTGTTTTTTGCTAAGGAGAACACATTCTAATAAAAAAAGCTGGTGTTGCGAAATCGCAATTTTTGAAATTTTGTCATTGTAAACATAACAGGTTTTTCATATGATTCTTGAATGCATACCTCAAAATACCTTGAATCAATAATTTTTTTCCTGCTTTTGAATATCATGACAGTTATTGTCTCATACATCAGAACAGTTTTTTTTTTATATATATAATCACCCGATATATAGTTTGTGTGAAATGAAAGTAATAATAAATATAATGAAATAAATGTGAATCTTATTAAAAGTTAGTTTAATTTTAGTTATATTAACGTCCAGTTATAAAGCAACACTAAGGCTATTTTTTGGGACGGACCTCGTAATTTTGAACCACGGTCAGGTGACGAAGACGACAGGCACCCCCCCTTCACGCCACACCAGTGGGAGGACGTTTGGCCTGACAGATTTAACGTGCAAGAGACCCTCTCACACGACGGTTTTTTGGTGGAATCGAGTCTCGAATCTGAAACACTCCGGTTCCGAAGCCGAGACCTTACCACCAGGCCACTGTGGCCCTTACTAAAAGTTAGATATGTACCATTATATTACATTTACACGCTTACAAAATTACAAAGTACCACACAAGCATCTGCCTTTCCCTATCTAGAGAAACAAGTTAATTATCCAGAGCACAAATATACGATGACATATAAATCATCTAAAATAAAACGAAGCGACAAAATTAGGTGTTCGAAAAAGCACCTCTGGGTCTCTCCTCACAATGTGATTCACTTCTAAATTTAAATGCTACAATGGCTTAATTACTTCTGCGATACTTTTTTGCTTAATTTTCTGGCTTTCGTTGAATGATTGATCACATCAGTCTCTGTACAATTTATTTTACATCATCTAGAAGATTTAATCCTTGGATGGTAGCCGAAGATTATTTTCAGCCGTCTGGTAAACACAGAAAGTAGGTTTTCGTAAGAGAAATAGACAGTGAAAAACTGCATAGACGATGGAAATGTGTTATCAAATGTGGGCGTAATCACCTGTAGTTTTTCATTCTGATATTATGTGCTGAAGTGATGAAAGTTAGTATTTAAATAACATGAAAGAATATTTTTATTTTTTAATTATTTGATATAATTTTTTTAAAATGCTTACTTCCATGTATAGTTAGTATAGAGAAAGTATAGTAATCATCAAAAAATTCAAACTTAAGATTTAAACGAACCTTCATGTTTTATATCTTCCTGAGTCCGAAAAATATACTTTTAGAAAATGTTTGCTGTCTGTAACAAAGTCTGTAAAAACGTCTGTCTGTCTGTAACAAAGATAACATGAAAACACTTTGAGTTAGAGGGTTGAAATTTCGTATACGGTTTTTACAATAAATTTGGAGATATTTTTAAAATCAAATATTTAGTAAAATCTGTTCATAGAAAGTCTGTTTATCCGACTGTTTGAATATAAGTTAGACGATAACTACAAAACAAAGAGAGTCAGACAGATAAAATTCAGGAGATAGGTTTATCGTTTATAATGTGGACTCTGGTGGAATTTCGAGCCAAATTGAACCATGGGTTGACAGTCTGTACTTTCAGAAATAAATAAATGCTTTAATTCTAAACTGCAATGACTTTTATTTATGAGATTTGGTACAGGAAAAAAATTAAAATTTCAGTTTTGTGTCAAACTTTGACTTCAATCGGTTGAGAAACCTACCTAAAACACCAATTTGATTTTCGGATTTATTAAAGAATGGTCAAGTACGCCAAATAACTCGCCAAAACTGGAACAATAAATTTAAAAATGTTAAATTCATGCCAAAAGTTATTATTTCGTAATTACTATATTCCAGCGCCATGTAAAGCTTATTCTGGGATGATAAGTTTATTATTGAGTATGGGGGAGTACAGTCCCGCTGGTTAAGTTTCAATCAGTAAATGTATTGATTATAAAATTAATTAAATTAATAAGTTTAATACTCAAACACTTCTCCAGATCGTGTTAACAATCTATACTTATAATATAGCTCAATGTGTGTGTGTGTGTGTGCGTGTGTGTGTGTGTGTTGGCGCTCTACAGGCCAGACCGTTGGACCTACAGCAACCAAATTTGGTACATGCATACCTTGGAGGTCCGGAATATGCACCTCGTAGCCCTTTTTTCGAATTTTTAGTTAGAATTTGAATTAATTAAAATTTAAGCGAAATTTCGACGTTTTTCCTTTATAACTTCCGAAAATATTATTGCACAAACATGATTTTTACATCAATTTAAAGATTAAAAAATTAGCTCTCTAACGGTATCAGTTTTTTTAATTTATAACGTAAGCTTCTATTTTTAACGAATTTTTAAAGAAATATTTTAACCATGTTTTTATCACGTGATTGGATAAAATAAAAGAATGCCGGAAGTTCAAATAAAAAAAATTATCATCGCAAAATAAATCTACAGAAATGCAACTTTCAGCACGTGACAGGATAAAATAAAAGAAATATAAAATGTGATATTTTCTTTAAAAAATAAATGCAAAGCAAAGGATTCTAAGATCGTTTACAATATCTGTATCATTAATTCCATAAATTATCTTTATTTACAGTAAGCCTGATTGAATTTAGACAGGATATGCATTGAAATCCGGACTTAATGGCATATTTATGTAATCGTTTGCAATATCTGTATCATTAATTCAATACTTTTTTCCCTTTCTCGCTTTCTTTGAAAAAAAAAAACATATTTCATATTTTGGCAACATCATCGAAAAAAACATTTTTAATATTTTGGAAGCATAACCGATAGTTAAAACTGATTGATTTATAAAATTAAAAAATACTATTAGGAAAAGGTGTTCTTTTAGACCTTTTCGTTCATCATCTTAAAGAAAATATTGTTTTCAGGTCAATCAATTCCCGGAATTGCTTCTAGGCTAATGAATATATGATTTAATTGAAAATTTTAGAACGCATTACTCATGGCGAACCAGCTGGTCGCCAAAGGCGGCTAGTGTTTAATAAAATATTTTTGATGTGCAAAATTTAAAAAGAAACAGTTCACGCTTCTTCAACTAAAATTATCTGAACTATGAAGCAAATGGTATTTTAGGAAATTTCTATGGTCGCTTTTAGGGAAAAATCTCTAACATTATTAATTCATTGGCACATTCATTCAGATACAATTCTATATTAATTATTTGGAGTACGGTATATTTTAATGATGCATTGAAATGTCTATTATGTGTTTGTTACAATAGAAGATATAATATATCTTCAAACCTTAATTATTAGCGATCCCATGAATTTTAAATATCCAGAAGAAACTTTCAGAACAAAATCAATTTCACTATACAGTTGCAAAAATAAGATTGCTGAATAGATAAAATTCGATGTGCATATTTAACATTTTTGGTGTAGACAATTACTAAATTTTGAGAGAAATTTAACAAGGGATTGGTCGTCTGTTGATCTGTACTTCCAAATACGTGTAAAGGTAATGATTCAAAAACGCAACTTACTTAAATATATCAAACTTGGTATGTGGTTTTGAAGCTTTAAGCATAATTTTATGCCAAATATTTGTTTTAATAAGTTTTGAAGTGTGCCTCTAAGACCAAAGTTTGATATTTGGATGCTTTTGAGCTCATGCCAGATATTAATAATCAAAAAAGTCGCCAACGATAGCACAACATATTTAGAAAAAATTCTAAATTCACGCCAAAGGTTAATATTTCGTAAATATTCTACGTTAATGCCATGCGAGGTGTTCACTGCGATAGCCTTTTTATTCGAGAGTATGCTAAGAGCTTGTAGGGAGACCAATCCGCCTGATTTCATTTTAGTTTACTAATAAAAGAATGTTTCCAAAATGACGTTAAGTTACCGTAATGTTATTTTTTGTTCAAAAATAAAAAAATATATCATCTGATAACACAAAATATTTTTTCACACTTTTCGTTTTATGTTTGTATTTTTCCTTTTTACCATTAATTCGAATCAAGAGATTCATCAAGGACTTTTAAACTTTTCTAACACGAACAAAACCTCCCTCGTCTTAACTTAAACAACTAATAGGTAATGATTTTATACAACTACAGGAAATTATATATATTCTTTTTTATGACTATTTTTTTTATCATCCTCCCAGCTGTCACGATGAATAATGGCCCCCGTTCTTTTTCATCTTCGAATCTGGCCACATTCCAAGAACAGACGAGAATTACAGAGCCAAGTCATTAAGCAAACGGCTGAAAAATTGAGTTCTCTTATTTCTATACCATTTTTTTTTCTATAGAAATACACGTATGGTGTTCCTACTAATATGTCTTTTCCCCCTTCTTTTTAATAGAAGTGAACATTATTTGAAAGGTTTTGGAGTATTTTCGGTTCCATGAAGAGCATAAAAGAATTTTGAGTTATTTGCATGCAATTTTAATGCAGATGCAGTTAATGTTTGGTATAGTGAGTAGAAATATTATTACATCTAAAGCTAACGAGGAAGTCATTTTAAAATATGATTTTACAATGAAATATGTTGAGTAGTAGTTTTTCCTATATAATTTTTTTAAATATCGCATATATATTTGATGAATCTCACTGTCTCAAAACTTCAAACATGGCGGGTTTTTTTCTTCCCGTAATCAAAATAAAGGAATATTTTGCTTATCCGTTACAGCCCTTCATTTAATAGATTACAGTAAATACTTCTTTTTAATTATACTTAAAAACTTCTAGACACACGCGTGAAGAAGAATTAAATTCCAAATAATAAAAACAAATTTGGAGGATTTAAAAAATGATCAAAAACATCTCTCCTAATATCAGATCATCTGTCAAAATACCACATTTTGGTACTTGGACAACTGATTATTCACCTGACTGGACAACCGGTTATTCATCTAATTGGACAACTGATTATTCATCTGATTGGACAATTGGTTAATCATCTAATATACAACTGATTATTCATCTCATTGAACACCTGATTATTTATCAGAATGGGCAACTGATTATTCAATCCATGTTGTTTTATTTCAGATGAAGAAATTGTTTAATGGACAGTTATTCTGAAGAAATGCAGCTATAAAAATATGGGATAAGATAGTAAAAATATATTTGTTATTTTCATTTGTATCTTTATATAGACGATAATAAATTTTTTTAGTTACTTCGAAAAGAACATCAAATACACAAGTATTATCCATATTATTTTGCTATTTAAAAGACAATTCCAAAAATTTCTGAAATCAGTAATAAATAAATAGCTAATTACATTTTCCATCAATATTCCATAATACAGCTTCCTTTTCAGTTTCTTGTTTGGAATCGATTCAGTCATATAATTTGAAAATAAAAACAAATGTCATATGAAATATTTGCTGAATTGTAATTAATTTATAAAGATTTCGACAGTAAAATATTCATCTTTTCTGTAGAATTACTTTTTTTCGTATGGGGATTATTTTATATCACTCTTTGAGATAAAGAATGCTGATACCTCGGCATTTTCCAAGGCAATCTAGAATTTGATACATTGCATCGTATCGGTCTATAAAAACCTTTCGTTTTGTAACAAATGTCCCAAGTTACCCTACTTTTATCTTTTACTAATCAGTTCATATTCTAAATATTTTTTTAAAATATAGCTTTTGAAAAATTTATCACAAAATTTCTTTCATAGCATATGAATAGCATCTTAATGAATAATTAAGAATATACATATTGATAATTTCAAAGAATATTATTAAATAATTTTATACTTGCATATTTTACACTTATCCTCTAGAATTTTTGAATAGAAGCCTTTATAATCGCAAAAATTGTGTTTAAATATAGTATAAGTTCTATACGCTATGTGAGGCAGACAGAAAATTCTGGAATTAATATTTCTATTTTGGAAATCAAATCAAATAAGAAAAAGTCGGAAACTAAGCTGTGGAACCCCCAATTCATTACAAAAAGGTCTCTCATACATATTAATGCTAAAAACAAAACACTCAAGCATATTTGTTTGTTTATGATTTCTGAAAATGCGACAACACAAAACATATTAAAAGAGAGAGAGAGAGAAGCAGCTAGTTATTACAAAATATCTTTACTTTCGTTTCACTTAGAATTTCAACCTTTCGTTTAAACCATAGTTTGAGTTTCACTTTGAATACTCTTTAGCATATCAGTTGATGCGTTCGCACACGCAACAGTAATCTATACTTATAATAAAGCTCAATGTGTGTGTGTGTGTGTGCGTGTGTGTGTGTGTGCGTGTGTGTGTGTGTGTGTGCTGGCGCTCTACAGGCCAGACAATTGGACCTAAAGCTACCAAATTTGGTACATGTATATCTTGGAGGTCGGTAATGTGCACCTCGGAGCCCTTTTTTCGAATTTTTAATCAGAATTTGAATTAATTAAAGTTAAAGCGAAATTTCGACGTTTTTCCGCTATAACTTCCGAAAATATAATCAGACAAACATGATATTAACATCAATTTAAAGATAAAAGAAATAGGTTTCTAATGGTACCAGTGTTTTAATGTATAACTCAAGCTTCTATTTTTAACGAATTTTTAAAGAAATATTTTAACCATGTTTTTTTAGCACGTGACTGGATAAAATAAAAGAAAACAATGCCGGAAGTTCAAATATAAAAAAAAAAAACTATCATCGCAAATCAAATCTAAAGAAATACAACTTTCAGCACGTGACTGGATAAAATAACATAAATATAAAATGTGATATCTTCTAAAAAATAAATGCAAAGCAAAGGTTTCTATAATCGTTTGCAATATCTATATCATTAATTCCATAAATTATCTTTATTTACAGTAAACCTAATTGCATTCAGAAAGGATATGCATTGAAATCCCGACTTAATGGCATATTTCTATAATCGTTTGCAATTTCTGTAACATTAATTCAATAATTTTTTCGCTTTTAAAAAAAACATATTTAAGATTTTGGTAATATCACCTGAAAAAACGTTTTTAATATTTTTGAAGCATAATCGATAAATTATTAGAGCATTAGACTCAAAAAGTTTTTCCGAATAAAGTTACCGACTCTTTAACTACTAATAACTGAATCTTTTAACTTTGACTATTTCTTAAATTTTGGCTAATGAATATATGATATAATTGAAAATTTTAGAACGCATTACTCATGGCGAACCAGCTGGTCGCCAAGGCGGCTAGTATATCATAAAAAGTTTTGCAACATTGACGAGAAGATCTCCATATTCTTGCTGATTGAATTATTACAAGAGAAATCAGCGTGAGGGTTCTTCTCAAAACTTTCTTGCATACTTTCTAATAAACCTGTCATGTCAAAGAACGCTTTACATGGTACTGACTGACATTAATTACGAAATATTAACTTTTGGGGAAAATTCACCATTTTGATTGAATTTAACGTGTTATCGTTGGCGATTAATCTCTGGTATGCTGTTAATAGTATTCGAATATCGAATTTATGGTTTAGGCACCTTTCTCACACAGATTGAAACAGAAATTTGACACAAACCTGCACTTGTCATCTCAAAATCCCATGCCAGATTTCATATAGTTAAATCACTGAGTTTTATTTTCGTTTATATTTTTTGCAGGTACAAGCCGGTAGGTAATAAATTTGTTGTTGGATTTGATTCAAAATTTGGTAGCAGTCTAAACTACAGATCTGAAATCTGTGTACCGAATTTTATTTATCCAGATCTGTTCAATTCTTAAATATCGAGTTACCTTTATACTTAAATACAAAAGGAGTTCCTCAGAACAGATTTTATTCAAACTTTGACAGGAATCTGCAAATTTGCTGTAAAGATCGTATACCAATTTTCAACCGTCTAGATAAAACAATTTATAAGTAATAATCGTCATAGACAGGCGGACATTTTCCAAAAATATGTTTTCAAGCTCAAGGAAGTCTAAAGCATGGAAATTCGTCTAAATCTTGATTTATTATTTTTTTTTACTATTACTGTACTTTCTATATACTCTGTATATGAGAAATTAAAAAGTAAATTGAAGCAACTTTTTTGTTCATAAATTGCATTTTCTATTTTTTAAATGTCTTGTGATTTTAAAATTTCGGAAAAGTTTGTTAAACGACTTATAAGGCATCATGTTATGGTAAGTCGATAACTTTCTACAATTTTCTAATTGGCAGTTTCTTTCTAACGTACTGTTTTCAAGATGGCAATCGTAACTCTGAATTTTACCACTAGATGACATTGTAAGCGGCCTCATGTAGTGCCTTTTTACTGGATATAAACACCACTTTTACGACTATAACTGTTGTGGTTCTGAAGTTAAGGAAAAGGAATACGAGATTTAATAGGGCATCTTTATGCAGGTTTTTTCAAAAATTAATAAAAAATTTTGAACTAAAGAAGGTTAAAAAAAAAACCCAATTTGATTGAATTTCAGCTGCATTAATTAGCATTAGTCAATCATATTCTTTATATATTTTTTTCATGCGTAATAATGAACTAATAAAAGCGCGCTTATTCTGTTTTTCAGTTAGTTACATTCAAATACACTGAAAAAAAAGGTAAAGTAAAAAAATAATAATAAAACAATTTTTAAACATAACATAAAAATGTGTTGCATTTATATTATGTGGAATGTATGAAATAAAAAATGAATAAATGAATAAAAATTATTTTGAGCCTAATATTCAAATTAAATTGCTTGATTGAATCATTTATTTAAACAAAAGATTTGAGTACGATATTCCTTCTTCAATTAAAACAATAAAAAAATTGAAATCTGCTGTCGCAAATCACGTGAGAAACATTTTATTTGACAATAAGAATTTTTGGGGGCAAAAACTGAATGTTTAAATCATTGCTCCTTCTAAGAAATACATTGTTATATTCAAGCATCAAAATCATTTTGAAAAAAAAAGGAATTGATCTTTTTGCAAAGATATATTTAATAAAACAGTCAGATGATTTTGATTAGGAAACTAATCTGTAACGCCGCTCGAGTTTATGGTTCTGATCAGAAAAAAAAAATCGTGCAATTCATGAGTTCCAAAAAATTGTATTCTTCATTTTTTCGTCTAAGCATTTTAAGGCTTAAAAAACTCCTAACCAAAACTTCATCATGTTCTCACAGCAAATCATTAAAAAATATATTATTAAATTATTCAAAATTTATTGGAAAAACTAG
>JAPMOQ010015664.1:0-11134 GCA_026543055.1 Argiope trifasciata | reverse complement strand
TTTTCAGAATATGACAAAGATTTATGTGAAGTTTTCAGAAACATAGTTCATTTTAAACTTAGGAGCTGCAGTTAAAACTGAAGCGAGTTTGTGATTAAAATAGAAACTTGTATAAAATCTTTAAATTGCGGGACTCTACATTGATTAAAAAATCTTTACTGATTTACTGATTTTACGAATTACCTTTACCAATTTTATTTTTTACATCAGCCCCCTATTTAAAAAATCGGTGAAATTTAGTAAAAAAAAACGCACCGTTTTTAAAGCAACACGAGGGGTATTTTTGAACGGACCTCGTAATTTTGAACCACAGTCAGATGACGAGGACGACACCTGAAGTGGCACCCCCTCTCCACACCACGCCACACCAGCGGGAGGACGTTTGGCCTGACAGATTTAACGTGCAAGAGACCCCCTCACACGACGGTTCTTCGGTGGAATTGAGTCTCGAACCTGAAACCCTCCGGTTCCAAAACCGAGACCTTACCACAAGGCAACCGCGGCCCAAGTAATCAAGGAATTGAAAGAGATGGAGGAGAGTACACAATTTCCATGCAGATGCCTTTAAAAAAATGGCCGTATGAATCATAAATTATCCTTACATCACCAAGAAAAATATAAATTCCAAGTCATTTTGCCGTCATAGGATATTTATGAGAAATACAATCATAGCTACTTTAGAAACATTCATTTACTTGATTTGAAGGTGATTTGGGGCATCATACGTCCCAGACATCTTTATAGATTTTCATGTATTTTCTTTTGTGATTATTTTTTCCCTTCAAATTATTCATCAGTTTATAAATATATGTTGTTTGTAAGTTTAATGAAACAGGGTGATTCTTTAATTTTAGATCAGATATTGATTTGTAACTAATGCTGTTTACTTTTTCATGAATGATACATTACCTTTTGAAAAAATGCATATTTTCCTAAGAACACGAGATATGCTCTAGTAAATGATATGAACACAAAAACAAAAACTTGGCTAAAATCCAAGGATTTACTATCTTTGATTATTTTATCTTTTAGGATAGAATGATTCATGTAAGTTAGCAATGATTCATATGACTCAACTTACAATAAATTTAATTTTTCCTATCTCTGTACCTATTATTATTGAAACAGTGACATATTCAAGTATGTGGATACATTTGGGATAATCTTTTTCAAAGCGATTTAAAACTGCAATAATTTCGAATTTTTGCTTTAAACAAATTGTAAAATCATTGATGACAGCAAATAAACTTATCAGTTAAGTGACAAAAGTTTTTTTTGAATATTCTTTTTTTGCTAAAACGTAATATAGAGCAAACCTCTTCAGCTTTAGAGGGCTATCAAATGATTTACTTAACCTCTTACAGATAACTTAAGAAATATAATATCTAGTTTCTGAGCTAAAAAATTAGTCTTCTTAAGAACTATATTGTCTAATTACTAAATTAAAAATAAGCCGTACTTTCATCATTTCAATAAATATCGGATTTCGATTGGTAATTAAAAGGATTTTTTTAACATCGTAAAATAAAATAAAACCTTTCTAAATGAATATTGTATTTATTATTTAGCTCATTACACTAAATACAAAAAAAAAAATATGCATTAAATTCTTATTTATAAGGTTTATAGCAAGAAATTCCTGCCAAAGATTGGAACTTGAAAAAAAGCCTCCAATGTTACAAAATAACTTTATAAAGAATGTAAAAACAAATATGAAAATCAATGTAACTCCTCAAAAATAGATTTTAAAAGTTAGAACAAAATTCTAAGGTTTTTAAAAATAAGTCTTTTTAAGCATTAAGAACATTAAGTAAAAAAAAATCTCAAAATCGGCTAAAACTTACATCAATTTAGACACTAACATTAATAAATGCATTAAACACATTTTTGTGTCATTGTACATATCATTACCTTATAATTAAGAGAAAAATTGATGAGCCGAATAGGAATCCCTAGGTGAATAAATACGGATAAGATATTTTACAAATTGAAATAAATTTATTCTAATCAACTTAAGTAAATATAATTAAAACCACTATTAAGTGAAGCTTATTGTAAAAGTTATAATTCTTCGTGAGATATTTTGATCTAAAATCTAACCTTTATTTTTTTAATGATAATTTACTTTTATGAATGTAACTTATTTTTATTGCTTAAAAAATTTAACTCAATTTTTATAGCCACACTGACTTTTCTGCAACTGCTTCTAGTTTTAAAAAGCCGAATGTAAATGTTTTATAAATTCTTGAAAAACCTTCTAGGAGAAGATAATCTTCCAGAAATATCTCTTAAGTCTCAAGCAGGTCCATCTATTTCTCTCTGACAGACGCTGGGATTACGATATTCCGCTGCCTCACAGAAACTTCTTCCTTAGAAAGAGTAGATAAAAAAAAACGGGAAAAGGCCAAAAAAGTTTACAGTAAACAACGGTGCTTTATGTTCAAAATCTATAAACCGAGAAACTCTCAATATACAGAGAGCAAAGCAAACAGATTTAAATGTTTTCCGGAAACTCTTGTTCGGCTCCTGAACGTAAACAAACAGTAAATGGAAAAAGAATTTTATGCCAAGAGGCGGCGTTAATCTGTTGCTTGAACTTCGAAATTTCTTTAGAAAGAATTTTATGGGGAGTGTAAATCTGATTTTAAGGCAGTGGTTGGGTAATGGTGCCGGGAATGGGTGCCCTAAAGAAATAGGAAGATGGCTAAAAATTAAAGTTACTTTATTGTTATCTTTGATTCTGGGAGATGAAATTATTCCCTATTGTTATCAGACTATGTTAAAAACACTGATTAACGGCTATACTGGCGAATTTTTTTAACTTGTTAGTCTTTTAATTCAGACCTTCCTTCCTCCAAAATAATTTTTTTTTCTAGGAAAAGGAAGACCTGACCTATCATCCAGGATCACATATTTTTCAGCTAAAATTTGTCTTTAACTTCTATTTTCCCAAAACTCTAATTTCCATAAAAATTCTCCATCGTCAATGACATCTTAAAAACTACTAGAGGTATTTACGTAAAAATTTCAGCATGTGTTTTAAATATTATAGGCAACAAAATAAAATAAAAGTTTTATTGTCGGGGATATATTTTTTTCTCATTTATAGATGTTTTTAGAAAAATGGTTGTGGATTTATGAAAAAAATCAATATGTACTTATATTTTTGAACATAACATCTTGGAATGTCAAACTTTTCTTAGATTTTAGTTCATTTAATTTACTTTTATGTAACTTGTGTACAAAGAAAATATAATTGCTGCATTACAATTTTGTGTAAAATGTTAACCTTTTTTTGTTAAATTTCATTCAGTTTACTACAAATTTTAATATTTCTAAATATACATTATATTTTCAAATAATTTTGTTGTATTTATAGTATTATGTATCATAATTGTCAATATATCCAAAACCATAATTTTAAATAGTTTTTAAAAACTTCAATTTTTCCAAAAAATGTATTCGATTTTATTTGGATAAATTAAATTTAATCTTAAAATAGCATAAAGATTTGAAACAATGTATTTCTATTATTTTGAAACTATTTTCAATAAAATTGTAGACTTAGATAAAGCTATTTAATTAATGAAGCAATTGATTCTGTCACTCGGCCTCTAAGACATGTGTGGATAAATTTTTCCGTGGTCTGGATCACTAAGTGATGTAGGGGTGGCGAGTCTACAATATTTATTATAAATTTAACAAGAAATACGGAATATGTTTGCCAACGTAATTACAAACATAATAATGATGGTAAGAAACAAACATAATAAAATAAAAATAAATATAACAATATTAATTGATGCATTTAATATCGAACAATTCAATATATAATACAAACTAAATCATTTTCATGTAAAGTTAGCTCTTGTAGCTACAGTTAATAGAAGACTTAGTTTGCACACTGAACACTAGTATTGAATATCTCGGTATATAATTACCACCTGCTAATCTTGCACTGGATTCTAAGTGGTCGTCTGTGAGACAGTAAATAAATGCTGTCTGATTTACAGTCATCATTGAAAGTGCAAATTCACATAAATAGGTATAACCAAAGAACGAGATTGCATGATTGTAAAACTTTTTTTAAAGTTAGAATACTTTACTTAATCCATTAGATTCGAAAAGTTATTCTTAGGCTTTGAACTACGGGCTTTTAAAATTATTCTGTTTTCTAAAAGGAAAAAAAATCTTTTTCTTCAAGAGACGAATGTAATATACAATTTAAATTTTTATTTATTACTTCCACATCAACATTGCCAAAAGGCTTACGCATGAATGTAAAAATTGACTCTAGTATAGTAAATCTCTCGTCGGTTCTCTCGAATTCGGAGTGAATTTTTAATAATCCATCATAATATTTCTCTGTTTTCAAACAACTCGCCAAAAATATTTTTGAAATTTTTCGCCGATGTTCCATAAATATATTTATATTAGTGTGAGTGTTTTAGGCTTTAGTATAGGTGGTCACTAATTGTCTTGGTTGACCACCAGTCAATCGTGATTGATTAACTACCCATGCCCAATTTAAAATATTCCTTTAATTATCGGAAGCTTGAAAGCTGAAAATAGCATTTAAAACCCGGTGTCAGATTATTTTCATATCTGACAGTGTTTTAAGTTTATTAATCAAGTGAAAGATAAGTTTTGCATGATAAGGAGCATAAGTCATATTACTGACCTCTAACCCGCCAAGAAGGCATACGGATAAACCACGTAAAACTGAAAGACAGTATCTCCGAAACAGCAACACTGGTGAGAACTGTTGCTGAGTACTAATGACCATCATCGGCCACTGTACAACCCTTCCCTGAAGGAGTACGTCCCTTCATCGATGGCAGAGTCAACCCCCCTCCTATTATTGTATCCAATGGGTTGTAGATCCAACCACCATACTGGAAGCATCTCATACTCAATTACGAGATGCTCCCACCGGAGAGGAAGGGTGTTGAAAAGGAGCATAAACTATCGTGAAAAATAGGTATTCATTGATGAAAGAAACGTAATAACAGTTGGATTAATAAAATGTTATTGTTAAAAATTCAGGATTCAATAAATATTTACGGTTAAAAAAAGTGGATTTTTTTTAAGCGTATTTGCAAAATTATCGATGTTTTCCTCTTTTAAGTATAAAAGAGGTATCCTTTAAAGTATGTTATTGATTTGTTTTAGGTAGAGTGATAGAATCTTTGCAGACATAATTTTCTTTTATATTAAATCCAGTTTTAAAAAGGTGAATCAGAAGGTTTCATATCTTCTTCAAGCATTTGAAGACAGATATTCTTGCGAAAAAAGTATTCTTATATCTAGAAAGATCCATTTACTTTGCTCTGAAGGACCCAGGATTACTGAGGTCATCCATATCTCTCAGAAATTCTTAACAGACAGACACAGAGAAAAAAAAAAGAAATTGTTTACTCTAAACAGTTGCTGATTATATTTGAAAATATATACTCAAAGATTTGTCAGCGATGAAAAATAAAAGTATTTACATTTTTTTAACTCTGTACTTTCATTTATAATGTAAGCAAAAAAGTAGCTGAAAACATTGTGAGATTTAAATATTTCTTCTAAATCATGACTATATTTTAGACTTATTTCGTCCTTCTTTATATTATTTTTAAGTCTTAAGAAGACTTGTGGGCCTTCAAAATATTTTTCAACTGTATAAAAGGAATATGCTTTGTTTTGCTGCAATTATATATAAACACTTTAGAAATTTGAGTTTTAAAAATGTTTTCATATTCATTAATTATTTTTAATCATCAATTTTTAAGCGTTTGTCGTGTTAAACTTTTATTATTTTCTGATGAAATTTCTTTTCTCGAACCGTCTTAAGGAACTAAATGGATTTAAAATTGCAAATTTGTATACCCAAACTACATTCAGAAAAAACTTGTTCTCAAAAAATATGTTATGATTCTTAGAAAGTTTTTCTTTTCCCTATGTGCCGCAATAAAATTATTTATATCAGAATGTAAAGGTAAAATCTAATTATATTTAATATTTTTTAAATATCTGTAATAAACTTTATGAAAGGCGTTTGTGAAACGATACTACAAGATAGAATATAACGAAAATGATGAAATATAAAATCTGGGAATTCTATTAAGAAAAGAGCGATAAATATTTGCCATGACATACTTAATGCATCTAGAGATGGATTTTAACGACGGTATTTGGAAAGATTAATCATGAAATATGTCGAAAACTGCATACTATGCTGGTTTGGACTTCTATTATTTCGAGTAAAGACTTAATTTCCAATTATTATAATAGAAATTTCGGAAATGAATATCAAGGTGTAAGACCATCTTTCAGATGATAATTTCAAAGATATCTATTTAAAGATAATACTTAAACTATAATTACAGTCTTTTGTTCTTAGGATAAAAAAAATGGGTTTGAAGAAACGAAATAAAAAATAGTAATTTTAATTAAAATTCTTCTCCGCAAAAAGCAGCATAAAAATAAATTGAGCCGAAAACTGAAGCTAAATAATTTGCTGAAACTATTTGTGGTGAATGCTGCAGAAATGCAAGAACGTAGTTAAAAGTCAGAACAGCTGAGTTCAGAAAGATGCAAAAAAGATATTTCCCCATGGAATTACCTAAGATTCAACAAAAAGTAAATGCTTTATGAAAATAAGAAAAAAAGAAAAGAGAACATCCTTTTATCATCGTGGCACAAAAACAAAAAATAAGGAACCACTAATGGCAAATTCCTCTTTAATTTTTCACTTGGAGTATACTCCAAGGAGGAAGAAATGTTCTCCTTATTAAACTTTAATACACCAAAAAGTAGAACTTGTGAAAAAAGTGTAATTTAAACTGAAAATATTATTCTTTTTTGCAAATAATTTTAATAATTTTCTTATTTTAATGTGAAAAAAAGAAGATACTTTAAAATATGTTTTGGAACTTTTTAATGCAATATTGCAAAACTTTTTTGTGACCCATTGGATGCCAAAAATAACTTGTAATAATATGAAAACATAATCAGTATGACAATTTAAAATATAATAAGTGCGTAATAATTGAATCTTGATCCTACGTGTCATAGCAGGTTCTATGGGAGAAACTTTTTTTTTACTTCATCTAAAGATATTCTAATTAACAGTCTCTAGGCAGAAAATTAAAAATATAATTAGAATAATGCACTAAAATGAGAAACCCTTCGATCAGAAATAAATCACTTATTTCAAAAGCGATCTCTAAATTCTGTACGTAGCCTTTATCCACTCTCATTTCCAATCAATTATATATATCCCACTAAGAAAAAAGCTTATCTTTGAATTATCTGTTGTTAAAAGTTAAAAGATAGACTGATATAAATTATGCAGGGATTAGTACTGTAATAGTGGTAACACTGTCGCATAAACGCCACGCAACCAAACCATAGAATGCCACGCATACCACACGTTAGCTAGATACCTACCTTACCTCTCAGCAAAAAGACTCGTCCTTCCCTGTGTCACGCGCATAGCGAGGCGAAGAAATGATATTTTTTTAGCTTTCAGTCTAAAGTAATTGCTGTTAGTATTTTTTCAAAACAAGAACAACGAAATTGGATAAAAATTGAATGTCCAGAAGCAATGGTTGTACAGTAGTATCATTAAAAAGGATAAGATTTGGGCCAGATCGTACCAGCCAAAATTGAAACGCCAATCAAACGAATGGTGTCATTACTGGCCACCAAGACATTCGAAATATCTTCAGAACCACAGCAATGTGAAATTTATGTTGATTCTCGTGTACGACTGTGATGGTATCATCCTAAAGCACAGAAGATGGTATAATCCTAAAGGACAGAAATTCGACTTTAGTTCATATAAAGGGAGAGTGTTGCTGTTTTTCCCTTTTTTATAATAGGGGAAATGGAAATTTCACACGACTCATAGTTAGAACATACATAGTAGATAACAACCATGTCTGAATAGGACACGAATTCGGAACAAACCGATCGAAGTGAAGATACATTAACCCTATACTAATATGCTGGAAAATTTAAAATAACTCAAGCAAACTTGTTAACTCAGTGATTCTCAACCTGTGGGGCGCGCCCCCCTAAGGGGGCGCGAGCACACTAATGGGGGGGCGTGAGCATATCCAAGGGGAAATTTTATTTAAAAAAATTGATTAAGTGACTGAAAGGAAAGAACACACACACATACAAAACAAAATACATTTCGACATATTTAATAATTAACTTATTAAATGAAAACAATTTACTAAATTAAAAACAAATTTAATAATTGTTAGTGACTTCCATGGGCCTGTCTTGCAGAGCAAAGTTTTTCGAAGGAGGGTTTAATATTAGAAATAGACACTCTCAGTTCTCTTTCTATATTTAGCTGAGATCTATATTTTGTCTTCAAAGAAGAAATAGCAGAAAATCCAGTTTCACAAAGGTAAGATGTTGAAAATGGTAGTAGAATGCGAAATGCCCTTGTTTTTAGTGCGGAAAACTCATCATCCACTCCTGCCCAAAATTCAAAGAATGATTTATTACTAAATTGTCTTTTGGTTTCGCCACTTGCCGTGAAGTTTATGAAGGTTTCTTCCTCTTCAAATGAAAGTCCTTCGGGAGTTATTTGAAATGGATCCCTCACCCACTTGTAACTTGATATCAAATTGTCGTCAGCAAGAAAGTACTTTTTAAAATTCTTTGCTAGCATTGCTAAATGATTTTCAATGTTTACAAAAAAAAACTTTTACACGTTGTTCTTCAGCCTTGTAAGTTTTAATACAATCATTCAAATTTGCAAACATTGTTAAGTTTTCTTGTTTTAAATTTCTGCTCCACAATTCCAATTTCCTACAAACAGCATTAACTTTATCACTCGCATCCAATATATGTGTATTTGCTCCTTGCAGTTGAAGATTCAAGTTATTTAATTCCTCGAATATGTTGACCATGTAGCTCAATTTCATCACAAATAAATTATCGCGAAAATTCTCAGCTTCCGGTCTGTTTTCCTCTTCTAGGAAAATGGCGATTTCTTCTCTTCATTCATAAACACGTTGAAAATTTCTCTCGTGATAACCATCTTGCCTCGCAATAAAATAGTAACGCTGAATGTACTGCACCCATGTCCTTACAAAGTGCGGAAAAGATTCTTGATTTCAGGGGTCTCATTTTTATATAATTTACTACGGTTACAACCGTAGTTAACACAATATTCAAACCAGGACTCATTTCTTTGGAAGATCAAGCTTCTCTGTGGATCATGCAATGTGTCCAGACGCACTTTGGCGATTTTTGTTTCACAAGTGCTTGAATACTTTGGAATCTTCCGGACATAGAACGGGCACCATCGGTGCATATTTAGACGCAATTTTTCCATTCTATGTTTGCCTCGTTCAGAAAATCATTTAAGATAGCAAATAATGCGAGTGCTGTTGCTTTGAGTTCTATTGGTTTGCAGAAAAGTAATTCTTCTACTACTGACAAATCATCACAAAGTCTAACATAGGCAATGAAATGAGCATCTTTATTACTATCTATTGCCTCATCGAGTTGTATTGAAAACAATTTGTCACGTAGCTTCGACAAAAGCTGACACTTTACATTTTCAGCTATATCAGTAATTCGACGGGCAACAGTGTCATTTGAAAGAGGTATAGACTGCAATTGTTTTGAAAAATTATCTCCAAACATAATTTCTACAATCTCAATTGCGGCTGGCAAAATAAGCTCCTAACCAATGGTGCGAGGCTTTTTACATCTGACTATTTTATATGAAACTTTGTAAGAAGCAATTAAAGCCTTTTCATTCCCAGAGAAAGCTTTTTTAAACAATGATTTTTGCTTTTCATATGATTTTAATTTTAATTCGAAGAATTCTATGGTTTGTTTACGTACTCACTATGAAGCGTTTCCAAATGTCGTTTAAGTTTATTAGGTTTCATGCTGTCTGCCGCCAACATTTTTGAGCAAATGATACACAGGGGCCTTTCTTCATTTACTTCAGTACTAGTGAACCCAAAATTTAAGTATTCTTGATTTTATTTTCGGAACCACGCTCGTCTGTGTACTTGGTGATGCTTGTCTATCGTCTAATGCTCGCTTACGCCCTCTTAAAAATCATCCATGATTCTGTATAAGTCTGCTGCCGTGAATATTCAATACGGTGAATTGCAATTACACGAAAAAATATAGATAATATACACATTCGGAATAGATTCAATAGCGATAGAAGGATCGACTCGAATGAGATTGTCTGGAATTGAAATTGGCGTCATAGAACTTTCTCCTTCTCCTTATGATTGGTGTTGCAAAATTTCAATAAATTTCCGTATTCTTGGTAATTTGTAAAGTTCAAAATTAAGGTTCTAGTGTAGGTTTAGCGCCAAAATACACAAAATACATTATTATTGTTTACATTTTATTGTATGCGGTGGGGAGGGGGGGGGCGCGATGAAAATTATGATTGAAAATTGGGCCGTGAATACTAAAAGTTTGAGAAACACTGTGTTAACTTGTTTACTCAAGTGTGCTTTGAGTAAACAATTTCAAATTACCAGCCAAATATTAAAAAAGAAATTTGTATTTTTCTAGATAAGAATATGTTAATCATTCATGAATTACTTGAAATATGAGCCAATCAGACCGAAGTAAACAATTAACCAAACGCTCAACTACTTATTTTACTGTGAAATTTGTTTTGAAAATGCTTCCATTTATGAAAATTGCTGGAATAAGTCATCCTTTGTTTTAATCGGTTAATAATTTCTCCAGTTACATATTTCAGCAGGATTATTTGGCATTCACTTCATATATTTTAAAGATTTTACGTAAGGAAACATAATTTTCTTTTATTAGAAATAAGGTTCATTGTTTGAAACAATATCTCTTAGATGCAAGAGATTAATTTTCACTTGTTCTACGATCACAAAAGATTTCAATAACCATAAAAGCTCTCCAAATGATTTCCCAAAACAATAGTTTTCAGAATATGACAAAGATTTATGTGAAGTTTTCAGAAACATAGTTCATTTTAAACTTAGGAGCTGCAGTTAAAACTGAAGCGAGTTTGTGATTAAAATAGAAACTTGTATAAAATCTTTAAATTGCGGGACTCTACATTGATTAAAAAATCTTTACTGATTTACTGATTTTACGAATTACCTTT
>JAPMOQ010015655.1:0-14642 GCA_026543055.1 Argiope trifasciata | reverse complement strand
CTCCTTTAATGCATTTTACGATTTCAAAAACTGAATTCTTAATTATACATTTTATTAAACCCATGCCACATTTATTAAATGTAAGTAAAAGTATTTTCCTCTCTTCATGCTTATACAAAAGACATTAAATCTCTTTTAAGTGATTTACTTCAATTATTCAGTACTAGAAATTTGTAGATCATTAGGAACATTGCAATTCAAACAGTTAATTAGCTATTCATATTTAAAGAGAAAGTCATTAAATTGTTGAATATCTCTTATCCTAGTGATTAATTAACTTAAAACTAATGGCGGATTTTAATTTAATTAGAAGCAAAACATTAAAACTGTCTTTCCATAACATTACCAAAAGAGATTTGATTTGAAATGTGTTTGTTTAAATCAAATTCTCTGTATACTTTGTTCTGATTGCTTCTGAAAGATTGATTTTGATGGGTTAAAGCATAGCGAGAATTAAAATTTATGTTAAACATATTCTTTGGTGGTAATTCTTTCATTTTGTTTCTTGCATTGATTTAAAGGAAAATATTTCAATTAATGTAATGATTTATTGATTAGGAAATGCATTATATTTTGAAAATGAATTAGGTGAATTATTTTCAGACAAATGTTACAACCTTCAATACATTTGATATTCAATATTTTATTTCATTATACATAGCATTCAATATCTGAACGACAGCTTTTATGCACTATTTAAGGAAAACTTAATTATTCTTTCAATTGATTATCACTATTTAGTATACATAAATTTTGTATCTAAATGCAGTGAATATGCGTCATATATAAGTATTATTCAGCATAAAATGCTTCGGCGATCCGAATTTAAAAAATAATGTTACTAAATCAATGCTTATTTGAAAAGTTTTAGAGTATAAAATGAATAAAAAATGGCGAAAACAAACTTAAATAAAACTTTTTAAATCGTTTTAATTTATAAAATTCTTGGCTTGATATTTGACATTCTTATTAAATATTATTTGCCTACATACTCTAAAAATACCCGCCGTATTGGACATAGATAGAAGGGGTTTATTTCGAAAAAATCGAATAAGAAAAAGTTGAAAGGAAAGTTGCTTACCTTTAGTGTATTATAAATTTTGTTAGAATGAATATCACCCCGTGTCTGCATCGAAAATAAGTCATTTTAGAATACTAAACGATAAATATGTGGAATAATTATTCAATTCTGATTATACTGTACCCTATAGCGTGGCACAAAATAGATTGAAACAAAATAGAATGTATAAATGTTCCATTTTAAAATGCATTTATTTTATATCCTTTGAGTTAATTAAGGTACTTTTGGGGAAATTACTATAGCAATTTGTTTTGCCTATTATTCCTTTGATGATATTTTATAAAGAATTTTTTTAATAAATCAATGCGTCCATAAAATGTGTCAGAAATCTAAAATTGAAACTAAACAACATATGAAGCATTGCGTTTCTGTATTTTGCATTATTCCAGGCTATTACTAAAGGCGCATCAATGAAAAACAAATATGGAATTTCTTCTCCAACAAACAATTGCATGATTTAAAATTCTGAAATTTAAGAAATCATAAGTTCCATAATAAAGACCATAAAAAATCATAACAAAGAGTTTCAATTAAAAATTTTAATTGCTTAAAATGCTGTTTGATCCGAATGCTTCACAAAATACGACTAAAATTAACTTGCTTAAGAATTTTTTTAAATCGCAATGATTTAAGAATTTAACAGTTTTCTCCAGTTTTGAATTCATAATATAAAAAAAAAATAATAAGAGAAATTTTTTGTGAGATGTTTGTGTCTAGCTTAAATGGTTTAGAATTTCTTGACGGCACACTTTTAAAATAGCAATTCTTCCCAAACATTATACCAAGTATTTTCACTATTCAAAAATAAGTTTCAAATAGTTATTAATCGCGATATTTTATGATTATTTTTCTTAAGTATTGGTTTCACCCTTCAAACTTTTATTTATCTTCAATAATTTTATAAAAAAAAGAAGATATATCTTTTGAAAAACGCTTTTAAAATCTTTTCTATATTCTTATGGCTATATTTTTAAGTGGTGCATTTTTTTTTTACTTTGCAGTTATCAAGGCATCAGAACAAACGTACAAATATCTAAAGTAGAAAGTTGATTAAAATCATACAACGTTGTGATTAAAGTTAAATTATTTAGTATACGGCTTATCATACAACTTTGGACCTGGTAACAATTGACGATAATATTTTTTATTGTGGACTGATGTTTCTTATTTTACTAAGGCCTTGCAATAAAACTTTAAAGTTAGCCTTCTGTATTTCGCTATTGCTGATACTACGTCCTTGTATTATTACCAATATTTCTTGTACAAATAACGATGTAAAAAAAAGAAGAAAAAAAACATTTACATTCTCGTTATACTATATTATTTTATTACTGAATGTTTTTATTTTTATGGTTCTTATTGAATGTTTTGATCAAATATTCTGAGATATCAAAAACAGACAATGTTGCTAATATTCTCCAAAATAAAATTAAAATTAAACCATTCTCCAAAAATTAAAATGTAAAATAATAAAATATTTTAAAATAACTGTGAACTTACAATAGCATCACTATTTCAAACTCTGGCATCTCAATAATTAAAAATTCAAGTCCAATATTAAGTAAGTTCAATGGAAGAATAAAAATAACTTAAATACCTTAACAAATACTTGTTACAGCAAATATCATTTACACATAAATCCCCAAATTCAACGGAATTGGACCTCTATCATTAATTTAAAATTAATTTTAAATTTGGGAATTTTAATCAATAAAATTTATTATTTTCTTTGTCAACACGCAACTGTGCAGAATAATTAAAAAGTGAATGAAAAGTCGATTTTAGAAATTATTTTTTACAAACAAAATTTACAATTAAATGAAAACAGACGAAATTTCATTTAAAACCACAGAAATTAAATGAAAACAGGCGAAGATGAATTCGTTAAACATTTTAAACAACATATTTCTTTTTTGTTTCTCATAAATCCTACTAAACAGATTCGCACGCTTCGGTTTAATCTCAAGAACCCAAAGGCCAAAGTTGGGAGACACTGTGAGCATTCTCCCTTTAGGCATGCTACATCAAGGATTCAACACTTTCGATACTAAAAATTAATCCCCGTCTTAAAAATATCTTTGCTTTTAATCGCTTCTCCCTTCCGTTTTAATAACTGCCGAAGAATGTACATTAACAGCGCTGAACGAATGCGGGCTGCAATGAGGTTACAGGTGCTTTCATAACCCAACCAACGAGACCAAAGTCTTTCCCCCAACTTAATAGTGGGAATCGCACCACCTGGGGTAGTCAAAGCTTGGAGCTGCACGCATAAACGCTTATTAGTCCACTGGTTCCCCTTCCCTAAGCACGGTGTGTGTGTGCGTTTAGTACAATCCCGAATGCGATAAACGCTTAAGCTTGATTCAACGCCAGCTAACGGTCAAGTGCCTTGAATTAGGGCGAGAGAGGGGGATTTTGTATAAAATGAATTGCGCAAGGAGGGGTTCACGCAATGCAGAACGGAAAGACTCTGGAAAGGGGTATACCAAACGATATTGGATGGGAAATATGGGTTGGGAGATAGACAATGACGAAGTGCGGGGGAGGGTTGGTATCGTTTCTGGCTTTGGTTGTGTGGAAATTAATCCATGGTGTGAATATGGGAAAGCTATTCATTAGTTTTTGAAATGGGTAATCAATTTCACCTGGTTCTTCTCCGTGGCTTTGAATAGATGTTACACACGCATATTCAGCATTAGAACGGAGGTGATTCAAAGGTTTCAGTGTTCTTCAAAGATATGAATGGATTTTTAGTGATTTAATGAGTTTTTTGTTCTTTGTTGATTAGAATCCGGAAACTATTACTCATTGTCCTTTGAGAATTAAATATTTGTAAAGATTAAAAAAATCAACCTCACATGCTTACGCTACTATTTATAACCCACGCAAGTACATATTTTTTTATCCACACGTTTCTTGTTCCTTATATAAGCATTTCTTGAAAGTGTAAGTTTTTTCTTCTGGTAAAAAACCGGAATCAGTGCTCTTGAAAGATATGAAGGGATTTTTAATGATTTATGAGTTTTTTGATGATTAGAAAATGCAAACTATTGATTATTGCCCTTTTGAAAATCGAAAAGAAACGGTGAAGAATTTTTTATCAATCTTGCATGCTGCGATTTATAATCCCTGCATGCATATTGTTACTTATCCATAAATGTTTGTTGTTTCTTATACACACATTTCTTAAAATCGATGATTTTTATGATAAACAAAACGTGTTTAGTGCTCTTGAAGTATATGAAGGGATTCCTAGTGATCTCCTAGCAATTAAATGAATATTTTAGTGATTAGAATCTAAAAGCTGTTGCTTATTTCCATTTGAAAATCAAAGAGAAAAAGAGAATATTTTTCAAAAACTAATTTGTAAGCAGCTATTTATAATCCATACAGGCATATTTTTTCTTAACTGTTGTTTCATATACACTCATTTCTTAAAAGTGCAAGATTTTCTTTTGATTGATAAATCGGTTCAGAGCTTTTAAAAATATGAAAAGATTTTTAATAATTTAATGATATATTTTAAAATTAAAATCTGAAAGCTAATCCTCATTGCTCCTTGAAAATCAAAAAGAACCAGTGAAGAGTTTTAAAAAACCTTGCATTCAAATATTTATAATCCATACAAGTAAATTGTTTCGTATCCATGCATGCGCATCGTTTCTTACACATACATTTCTTGAAATATGCAAGATTTTTTTCTGATATGTAAATCGGGTCCGATTTCTTGAAGATATGAAAGGATTATTTTAATGACTTAATGACCTTTTTGTTGAAGAATCAGAAAGTTGTTTTTCATTTCTTTGAAAATTAATAAGATGTTCGGGAAATTAAAAAAAATAATAATCCTACATGCCTGCTCTGCTATTTATAATCCATAAATGCGTATTGTTTCTCATCGGCGCATACCCGCTGTTTCTTATACAAACAGTTTTGAAAAAGTGCAAGATTTTCTTCTGATAAATACGTAAATGCCCTTGAAAGATATGAAAGGTTATCTGGTAATTTAATCGGTTTTTAGTTGTTTAGAATCTGAAAGTATTACTTATTATCCTTTGAAAATAAAAGAGAAATAGTGAGCAATTTGAAAAGTTATCTTAAATGCTGCTGTTTATAAAACATGTATATTATTTCTTATCCGTACATGCTCATTGTTTCTTATGTACATATTTCTCAAAAGTACAAGATTTGTTTTTCACTTTACTAAAGCAAGTCCACTTCTCTTGAAAGATATGAAAGTTTCCAGAGGTTTAATAAGACTTTCTTTTTTCTTAGAATCTGAAAGATATAGCTGGAAAATCAAAGAAAAGTATTGAAAATGTTGAAAAATTATCTTGATTGCTGCTGTTTGTAATACAAACATAGATATTGTTTCTAAACCTACGCATCTTATATGCACCTTTCTAAAAATGGCAAGATTTTCTTCTGATAAATGAATCGAGTGCCGAGTTTTTGACGATATGAATGGAATTTTAGCGTTTTAATGATACTTTTTTTCTTTGTTGATTGGAATTTGGAAGTTATTTCTCATTGCCGTTGGAAAATCAAAGAGAAGTGTAGAATATTTTTTAAGTTAATATTGCATGCATTATAATCCATGTATGTATATTATTTCGCATCCATTCTTGCTCGTTGTTTCTTGTACATAAATTTCTGGAAAGAGTAAGCAGATAAATAAAACGCTATAAGCATTTATCTAAATTTTAACAAATAATATTGAATTTAAATTTAGATAAGATTTTTCTAACAAGATCTATCTCATAAAATCACAATGTTTTCAAAATTTGTCTAAGTCGAAAGTGGCAATGAAATTTCAATTAATTTTAAAATTCCCTTTAAAAAATGAAATAAAAATACAAAAAGCAGATGAAATTACAAATAAGAAACTAAACATTTAATTATTTTTATTACATTTATCTTACTAACTTAAATTACTGATTCCCTATTTTTAAAAACATGCTTCAACCTTTTCTTTTGATTATTAATTGTTTGAATACATAACGTGAAAACTACTTTAAAAAATCATATTATTTTAAATTGAGCTACCGTTAATGTTAATAAGCAGCTTATTAACAATCTAAACACTAATCAGTGATTTTGTAAAATAATTTGCGACCTTTAAAAATATAAACTTAAACGCCTTACTTTTCTAATATCATTTTTTAATTCTAAAATTTCAAAATGAAATTTCATTTTTTCAATCGGTTTCAGAGAGACAAAAAGGGCATGTAGTTAAAAGGAAATAAATATATATTATCAGTACTCTTGCAACTACATACATGAAATAAATTGATTTAGTAACAGATTAATAATGTATTTTATGACAATCATTAAAGTTTCGATTTTATTTTCATAATATTTTATAAGACGAAATATGTTTGTTACTCAAATGGATTTAGTTATTAAATAATACTAAAATAAAAAAACAAAAATATTATGTTTAAATTGCCATATTAATATCATTATCGTTAAAGTTTTATGTCAATTTAAAATGGTCTTTAATATAGACTGTAAACAACATTGTTTGTACAGCAGTATAATCTACTGTACCAAGATTACAATAAAATTTTCCTAAATAGAGCAGCGAATAATATACAGCCCATTTCAATCTACTACTGTTAAGCAAAACTCTTAAATAAATAATGTAATTCACAATAAATATGCTCGAATATTCTTTTTTAAAAAAATATTATTATTTTTTATTTTGTTAAAAAAACCTATCGTAAAGTAAGAGTTTTATTCACTTATATATGGGCATGTTTTATATGAAAAAATATAATATTTTTAAGGTAATTTTAATTTTGATCTCTAAATATATCAAATAAATTTAAAATGTAAAAGCTATTTTAGCTTTACATTAAAACAAAATCAGAATTTTGAAAATCTGATTTTTTTTTACTCCTATTTAGAAACAATTATCTATTTAATTCTCTATATAAGCATTTTAAATTGTCTCTGAAGCATTTTCTGCTGCATATAAATGGATGATTTTTATACTTTTAATGTGGAACGTGTTTTTTTTTTTTTAAATAATAATGGTTTTTAAAAACGTTTCCAATATTATCGAAATACACTTATGTTGAAAATCAATGAAATAAATAAACATTAAGATGAAAAAGACATGAATAATTTAATTTTATAAAAATCTCAATTTCAAATGTACTCTTTAAAAGTAATAATATAAATGCTTATAAAAGGTATAAAATATGTATAATATTATCAGCTATGTTTATATAAGTATGTAAATAAAGGTTGATATTAAATGGTTGCATGGCATCAATACATTTTGTTCTACTTTGAAGTAGTTAAAATTTAAGTCACAGGTAAAGTGTTTTAATGCATAATAATATCCAGATAAATGACCTTGATACTTAGGGGGAGCATATATTTTATACGCTATTGCATGATATTTAAACAAGACGCGCTCCATTATACGATACTGTTAAATATTAAAAAATATAATGTAATAAAATAATGAATGGTATTTTGCAATATTATATAATAAGATTTCCTTTCTAGAATTTGATAATTATGTATTTAAAATAATTTGATTTGCTTCGTCAATATTTGGAATAAAATATTATTAATCAATGTTCATTGTAATGATATCAGAAAGAAAAATAACAGGAATGATATCAGAATAATATTAATGGATCAGATATCATTCATATTATCGAATCTGAATAACATTCATATTATCTAATCTATATAAATGATATCAGAAAAATAACGCAAATGCAATACATACAAAGTATCGTATAACATAGATATTTGCAGTTAAGTGTTGTCAATCTGATAAACATACTTAAAATGTCTCAGAGTCTATAGAAAATAAAAACAGACTAAAGATATGCCCTTCTTTGTAAACATGTACCATTCAATCTCATGTACCATTACAATACATGTACCATTCGATGATTTTCATACATAAATAGCCGGGAATGATAATTTATTTTCAAAACTTACACAACTCGAAAATTTACTACAGAGCTCCGAAACTTCCCTTATATATCCCCCAGTTGTATGGAAATCCTATAATGCTGACGCATTGCAAATAACTGGTCTTTAGTTATTAATACTCCATCACGCACAAGAACAGACACGCTAAACAAATTTGATGTCAAGTTAAAATCACTCCAGAAAAAATCAGCAAGGAAAGATAGTTTTCGGTTTTTCTCTGTTATTTTATCCGATGTTTATTTTGTTATTTAAGGAGGAGTTATGATGATAGATGACTTCTGCTTTATAGCAAATTTTACGATAAATTTCATTGAAAATAATTGCGATCAAATAAATATATGTACTTTAGTTCAAAATAGAAAGACAAGTTAGACTCTGCTTTCATTTTATGGCGTGAGAATAATTTTTGGAATATTTTTTTTATTTGAAAAAATGTTTGAGAACAGTCATATATTTCAATATTTATTCAAAAACCATAAAAACTATATTTATCTTTAATTCCTATTGAAAAATAATAGATTTATTTTTAATTATTACATATTTGATTCAAGACGAAAAGAAATCTCACAATTTTAATATTTTTGAATCTTTTATTGGTTTTTCTGATTAGTAAAATGATTCCAAAGCAATAGTATATTGGTGATTATTTATTATTATCAGTTATATAAATATCAAGAATGAGATCGATTCCATATCATATCTTTAAATTATCTAATGTTTATCATGGCAAAATAGTAAACATTTATATTTCTAACCGAAACTTCTACCGAACAAAATCACATTCACAAACGTTGAATCTTCTGGAATCCATGCACCGACATATTAATCATTACCAGAAAGCAAATCTCCTCTTCTATCCTGACAAAGATGGACGGTCGGCATCTATTCACGGTATCTCCTATTCGTTGCAAATAAAATGGAGATACAATGAAAACGGAGCACGCTGGGATTTGTTCTACTAATTCAGGGATATTTTCTGACCGGTGTTTTACAGTGTCAGTTTTCTGTCTCTTTCCGGACGATTCGTCCCATGCAGTAATTGTGAGAGTGGTAGAACAGCTATTAGTGAGCATTCTCAAACGAATGTAAACATTGTCTGGCTTCGAAAATACCGCATTAGCCAGAGTTCTAGGTAACCGGATATCTAGTAAAGAGGGAAAATAAATTATGTGGGATTTCGAATTGCCAGGGGAATTAATTGTGCAAGTTTATGGCCGCAGGATAGAGGGTACGTTTAATTCCTATATGCAAAGTTGGACATTGTTTCGGGGGAAATGTTGAAGAAATGGCTGTAAAAGCAACGTTTTACATTTTATTCAAATTTTTCAAACTTTTTGGTTAAATCTTAATCCCTAAAAATATTCATGTGTTTCATATTTTTAATACTATTCGTTTTCAGTAATTTTTCAGCGGCAAAACATGAAATTTCGCTAATTTGCGTGAGTGTGTGTGTCTTATCGAAACGAAATAAATTTTTAGTGATTTACAAAAATGCGGAATAAATATTACTTGTTAATTATTTAAATAAATAAGGTTTATTGAAAATTTAGCTTAATTGCTGCTTGAAAGAATAGACGTTCCATCAAAATTACAGATATATAGTAGATTGTTGAGTAAGAGACAAAATCTATTCTGATGTATAAACTAAATAAAAGGTTGTGTTTAGTGAAGTCAATCATATGCATTATGATTGTATGTAAAAATAAAAAAAATATTTATAAATATATCAAATGTCAAGGGAACACTTGTTTGAAGGAAAATATAAATTGTTTCTATGATAAAAACTGTTTTAAGGTAACTGCCTTCGATTTGAAAAACGTTAAAAATCTGCATTTTAATAGATCAGTATATGTAAATAAAGATAAATCAATTCATTGTTCCTTATGATTTTAAAAGGAGAATGCAAGTACAGTCAAGATATGTTGATATGTGGCAGGAATCTTAGATTAAAAAACTCCTTATTTATAAATGGATGGGTTTAAGTGTTACACAATAAAACGTAATTACCCATTAAATGACTGTCTTATCGAGTAAGAACTCTAAGTAAACTTTCCATTATAAATGATATTAACTAACTGAACGAACCTTCTACGTATAAGTCATAAACTACCGCAATTAATTTACATGTAAATTATCTCCATCCTAATTAATTTCCCCACATTCCTGGATTGCTGGATATCAGACAGTCTGGACGCCACCAAATCCAACTTAATGTGATATTGTTAAGCCAGACAATGTTTAGAAATTACAAGAATATGTTCGTCCCAAGTTGTACAACAACTACTGATGCGGCAAATGCGTAGAAAGAGAAACATCCCTTGATCTTCATTGAATTGTTTCGAAAATTTCATGAATACATAGTCAAGATCTCTTTTTTTGATTATCTCCAGATATGTATCCGTTATTTTTGATGTTTTGTATATGAAAATAGTGGAAATAATTCTGCCAGTGTTTGCGAATGATTTATCTAGATGAATAAATATGTATCAAAATTATTCGTTTCTAAATTTGTTTTATGGGCAAAGCCATTGAGTTTAAAACATGCATATTTGTTATTCTTATGAGAAAATCTAGCGATGTAAACATAAATTAAAACATTTGAAGTTATCGAATAGATTTTTGAGAAATTTTAATTTAATTTCACTTCTTTCTGAAAGTAAAGTGCATAACAATTAAATATTATGCAACCTAGCAGCCAAAGTTAGAGTTTGTGAATTGATGAATGCTTTGCATTAAGTCTGTAAATTCAGAAATAATAATTCTTGATTAGTAATGAGTTGCTAAAGTAAAAACAGCCTTCTTAAGCACCAAAATTGTTTCCAAATTCTTTAAAAAATATTGAAATTTTTTTAAGAATTATATATATAAAATTTCAAAACTGTTAACAAATTTTTACAAAATAAATTTTTAAAAAGCTACTTTTTTTAGTATTACTAAGAAAGACTTAAGGCAGAAGGGAAAACTCCCATTGTATTTACTCTCTTATTTAGGATCTTCAGTCACATTATGCTTTGAAACATTTGGCTACTGAAGAATTAGTGAATATTTTATTCCTATTATTGAATAATGATGACGATGTGCAATTAGGTAAGGCATTTTTAATAATAGATTTGACTTTATTGCAAGAGGGAAGCATGGATGATTTTAAAACAGTATTAAATATTATATTCCAAAGTTCAATTATAAAATGTTTAAATTTTAGGAGGGGATATTTATCTTTATTGAGAGAACATTTAATAAAAAATATCACTAATGTAAAAATTTTGTACTATTAAAAATGATTGATTATTATTATATATTTTTTTTAATAAAATGAACAAATTGAAAGTAGTTTTATTTAAACATACAGGTTTTAATCAGTGTGATTTATCTTTCAATAGGGATATCACTAATAAATACAATATTGAAACTAGAAGAAGTATTAGAAGTATTGAATTAAGAAGAAGTAAGTGATTGTTCAATCAGTTTTAGTTACATGAATGTGCTGTTTTAAAGAAACCTTGGAGCTATCTTATAATCCAGCAATTTTAAACTACCGTCAGATGATGAGGACGTCACCTAAGTTAACACAATCCTCTCCTAATATCTACATCACACAGGTTGAAGGACCTTATGTATTTAACATTTACGATAACTTAACGGTATATTAACGTATATATAGTTCGATGCACTTAACAGTTTGAGTGACTGAAAATTTAATACATGTATTTCATTTTTTTTCAAAAAAAAATTAATATAAAACAGAAAATCATAATTTATGTTCTCTGTAGCCAAAAAGAAAACCAACTCTAAATATAAGAAGAAAAAATCATCATAGCCATTGTCACAAAGTCTAAGGAAATCATTGTAAAAAAAACAACAACTTATGAATGGATTAATATGATGCGATCTGACTGCTAAACAAATATACAACCTGATTCCTAATTGGTTACAAAGCATAAATGAATATCCGTGATGTTTCTTATCTATATTTGTCAATAATATACAGGCAGCAGTAAAAGAGACAAGCAGACAAATAAATGCTACAGCAGATGGTGGACGGTCTAAAGTGTCGCAATCATTGTTGTGCAGTCATTTCACGTCCTGCTCCAGGGTTGTATTTCTTTCAGAGTTACTCCACATTCCCTCCAGCTCCAAAACTCTGGCTCGATCCCCAATTACCACGCTGTGGGGACATCGTCCATCGCATACAAAGGAGAAATTCCTATAGAAAATTTGTTATCAGTTGAAATCGATCCAGCCAGGAAATGAAGAGTTTTGGAAAATATTCTGGGTTAGATAGCTTGATGATTGTTGGATATTTGTCGTTAAAGATATATTTTGATTGGAACTTTATACGAACAGAATTAGAAGTTTGTAGGGTTGGAAATATATTTTTCCCGTTATATCTGTTATTGTTTTGAATATATAATCAGTAATTTATGATGCATATTTATGTCAAGATCATATCAGTAAATCGCGGTGTATATTTGTAAATCAAGACCGTACCAGAAATCCCGATATATTTTTGTAAATCAAGATTGTACAAGAAATCACGATATATTTTTGTAAATCAAGATTGTACAAGAAATCACGATATATTTTTGTGAATCAAGATCTTATCAGAAATCACTAAGTTTATTTGTAAATCAAGATTATATATATAAATCAAGGAAAAGATCAATATATAAACTTAATAATGAAACAAATTATGTTTATGTTTAAAATATTCTTTTATAATTATATATTAAATACGTATAATCAGGAAAACAATATTTTATGTCATTACTGAATTTTATTACATCAGAAATTTAAATTGGGAATTAATTACAAAAATTCAGTTTTGTAGAATGCAAAGGTTGGGAACGTTGAACATACCAAGTTAAAGAAATATGTGTAGAAACAGATCACAGAATCAAAACCAAAGACCATTAAAAAACTTCGAATAATTGAATATTAAGCATCATCACATTTAACTTAATATTATCTTTTAATCAGATGTAATGTCCAATTCTTTTTAAGGAATATAATATTGTGTTTTATTAATTTGATTAGGAGCTTATAAAATATTGAGATTTTCATCATTATAACATTATATAAAAATTTTGACATCTAAATAATCAATTTATGTTTTTAAGCTGGAGCAATGTAATAACTTTAATAACTGAAATTTGCTATGGGATCGTGTCTAATATTGCATTTCGAAGTCAAATTTAGGCTACAATCGGTAAGAAAAAATTCATTCTAAATTTATAATCGTTTTTCTTAGAATTGTGTATTAACCACATACCAGAGGTAAATTGTCAAAGATCGTAAGATACATTTTAAGAAAGGATCGATTCAAGACAGCTATATATTTATCGTAACATGTAAAGATTTACGATATTATATAGGTTTGTACTTTAATGTATAGGAAAGAAAATTAATAAGAGAGTATGTCAGTAATTTTTTGGAGATAACTCCGAATTTTACCTAAAGTATTGGCACCTCCTTTTTGAAAGATATTGTTTGGCATCTCAAAAATAGCAACTTTTAGGATATAATCATATGATTATATGCTCTAATAAAGTATTACTTATGATCATTCATTGTCCCACAAAAGTACACGTTTTCTTTAACCACATTTTTGACAAAGTGTTTTGAGAAAAACTGTAAAATATATTATATTTTTTTTTTCAAAAACTATTATTAAACACATGGAAACGAAACAAAATAAAATATATAGGTTTTAAGTTGATTTTTTAATTTTTTATGGGTGTAAAAGCATTTAGTTATATATTACTTTACTATCTGAAGTTATCTCGGGTGAAAGAAAAAAAGTGAAATGTTAGTCTTTGTATGATGATTTTTGAAAAAAAGGACAACACAATACTCATTCTTGATATTCTGTAAACTGGTATCTGGTCTCTTTTCTTACTGGTTTCCTTCTGGAATCTCTTTTATGGGAGCATAGATTATACTGTACCGTTGGATTTTTTTTTTCAGTAGCATGAATAATTATCTTCATAAACATTGTCTGGAAAGTCATCGATTTCACTATCTTACAACATCATCAGTATTTTACTTTTTTTTTCAAAAAAACTATGATTTACTATGTATATATTAAGCATGCATATACTATATAATAGGGAAAACATGCGACGAGTTCGCGAAACCAAAACATGGCAAACTGCCAATCAAATCTAAATATTTCCTTTCATTTCCTCCAGACCAAGAAAAAGCATAACACAAATCACACAGACAAATTCTACTTCACCTGAGTTTTCTCGGGATCATAATAAACTGCAATATATACGAACCCGAGATAACTCGGGATAATCAAGCAAACCGTTAATATACTGTGCAGCACTCGACTTTAACGTGTATAGCCTCAGTCGAGAATCATACATTTTTAAGGTGAAATGGGAGGGATTATTCCATTCGGTGAAAGTAAGAAAATTTAGCAGGCATCACACACTTTGGATTCAGTTAAAGTTTAACCCTAAACTGCGAATTGCGAGACCACTAGTGATGGGATTTCGGTCACCCTTGTTCTATGTTTAGCTCAATTGAATGGATTGATTCTGTAGCTTTCTGTTTTTTGACCTTCAATACACGTGACTTTTTCAATTGGTTTCAGTGG
>JAPMOQ010015654.1:0-15122 GCA_026543055.1 Argiope trifasciata | reverse complement strand
TTTATATTTATATACTGTATTATATACAATATTGGATAAGAATATATGTATTCTTATTGAACTTTTTCTCTAAAAAAGCGCCAAGTTTAATGAGTCATGGAGATCTTTAATTCCATGACTACCTTCATTAGATCATTGACTCAGCTATCAAAGTGTCCCAGACGCATAAATTAAACCAGCTACCTTTTAAAGTATTCACCAGCTGAGTAAATAATAAGCAATGTTTGTTTTAAAAAGTTTTCTGGCCAGACCCTCCACACGTTACCAGCACACTATTCCCATTGTTCCTTCTCCCCCTCCAAAATTCAAACTCGTCTTTTCCTCTTGATTACATTCCTTGATCTAATTTCAGTCCCATTACTATTATCTCCACCCCCCCTCCCTGTTTTCATTGAATGTTCACCTTCCCGCTGCGATTCCGAAAGTTCATCGGAACAAGACATTGTGTTCCTGTAATTATTCCCGATACCTCGAACAGTTAAACGAAAGAAATTCGATCAATAGCGCCGCTTAACTGTAACTGCATTCATCGATTGTATTGTTACGTTAATAAATAAATGTTAGTTCTAGTTACTTTCCTGAAAGCTGGTCTAAGAGTTTTATTTTTTAAATTTTCTATTTCATTATAAATTTTAATGTGATAGAACTATTGCACAAAAATATTTCATTAAACCTTTGCGATGGGCAAATTTATCTGATGGGAGTCCCAGCTAATCGAGCAAATTTATCTTTCCGGAGTTATTTCTCCCTTGGTGATTGGAAGCAAATGGATGGGTATTTTTCTGATGGATTTCATCATGGATGGATTTCAACTGAATTCGTTGAAACTCATTTATTGCGCTTAATAGTGCATATCATACACAAAAACATAAATTTTTAATTGCTGTCATTTTCCAAAGTGTGATATTTTGCAAAACAATCACCGATTTGCGGAGGTTTCAAAGCGATATACAAATATATACGTGTATATGTATCTTACACAATGTGACGCATCGACATAAAATCCTTCTTATCCTTCCGAAATATATGATTAAAATTCAAAAAAGAAGTCTTTATCGTCAGCAGTTTTTTTAACAACTTCGCTAGCCTTTGTGATAAGCAGCAAAAATGTTTCCGCTGTTTCTAGTGGCACTTGTTATAGACATGTCCACTTGACTAAATTAGCAAATTTATGCTGAATTTTTCACGCCTCTTGATCTACAGTAGGGGCCAAGAGTACGACTTAGCTACATCATGCTTCACATTCGCCTGCACAAACCCTATTTATAGGGAGGCACATTCAAACTAATCACAGATGGAATAACAATCATGTCCGAACCGTGATTAGAACCCGGGACGCCCAGAACACTAGGAAGACACGCTACCCATAAGCCAGAACGCCGTCCTGGAGTTGTTTAAATGCCCTCAACTAACGGAAACTTTAGACGTACGATTACAATTTGGTACATATATTCAGTATCCAAAGTTTAGATCTGACAAAGAGTGGATCATCTGTCTCTTTGCACTTTCATATGTAAGCACACACATTTGATGTAAAAAAATGACTCAGAAGTATGAAATTGAATACATAAATTCAGCATGTTATTTTTAGGTCTTCATACATTTAAAGGAATTCTAAAAACAAAAATCTGAGCACCCGTGGTTATCAATGTTAAAAGTAAATGAAACTAATACTTATTAATATTACTTTCATTTACTTATAATGCTAAAAGTAAATGAGAAAAAACTTATTAATGTTAAAACGAAATGAAAATAATTTTACATTTTGTATAAACAAAATAACTAAATAACCATGCAACTGCTACGAAACATTTACTTATTTCTTTCTTATTTTTATGCCTTAAAAATAAAAATTTAAAGAATTTCCAATGTTACAAAACTATAGATATTACATAGATAACCTTTCATTAAGCAAGTGATATAAAAATTTTAAGAAAATAAAAAAAAGATGTGTGAAATAATAATACTGGATTGAATGCCAACGCATGTTAATGTATTTTACAAAGACAAATTGAATATTTTTAAATAAAAAACATGAACATACCTAATAATAATAATTTAACGATACAGGAATTATAATTTCATCTTTCAGTTCAATTCATGTAATTTTGGAGCTTGTTGAAAAAAATTGAATGATGACATTGCATTACAGTTGGCATTATGAGGGACTTTAACTAAATGATGGATGTTTTAAACGAGTCCACAATAATTTTTTTAGACCTAGTCCAACGCGAATTCGAACGATTCATTTTGAGAAAATAAAGCGAATTAAAATCATATTCGATAGTTATGATACAAAATGTAATTAATTTGAAAAAGTCAAATTAGATGTGTTTTTTTTTTTCGAAAATTTCATCGATATATTAAATATATAAAGGGGTTTTTCTATAGAAAAAATGCTAAAATTATGCCGTGATAGTGATTTTTTATGATTCACTATCCTCATATTAAAGTACATTAATATTTGTAATTATAAACACGTCATCATTGTGTCAAAAAGCCTTTTTTTAATTTAAAAAACCAATAATTAAGTAACGAAAAACTCGTTTATAAATATAAATATATTCTACTTATACTTTAAGATACAAAGAAAACAGAACATGTTTCTCTTTTCATACTTCTTTATTTCTTCCCGTAAAAGGATAGAACTACTTTTTCCTATGTTTAAATATAATGAAATTTAAATTTATGTTTAGAAAACAACACAAAATATTTATTACACAATTCCTAAGTAGTTAAAATAAATTCCAATCAAATTTTAATGTTATCGCTCCTCACACTTTCATAAACTTAAAATTTTCTACCGACAATAAATAAATTTTAAACGACTTTGTCAATAAATAATTTATATGGGACTTTTATCTTTCAACGCAAGCTAGTAAAACGCGCCCATAAGCAGGAAAATATTTTCCGATAAGCAAATGCGTTTAACCCATCAAAAGCCAAATAACAAATTTCTTCACAAGAGATCTGGCTAAGATGAAATCATTTTTCTTCAAGAACATTTTTACGATTCCATCAAAGTTATCATTCAGATCTTGATTCACATAGATATGGTATCTCAAAAGGTTTATAACTTCTCTCATCTGATAAAACTCTCTGGTAAACTGCTTCATGGTGATTGTAACATGAATTTTTTTTGTTAGTTTTAAAAGCGAAATGGGACCGAAAACCTGAAGAATCAGGAATTGAAGCCATTACCTTCTAACGCGATTTCAATTCCGATTCCTGCTGAAAATAGAACACCTGATGTTCTGGACATTGAAGTTGATCGAAACAATCAATTATTGATATTTTCTCACGATTATTTCTAAATAGAATAAAATAATATCAGATCCCAATCTGGAATAGAATGTTCTGTATTAGTTATAGTTTGGAATTCTACTCTAGCTTTTTCGCTTGCAAACAATTTGTTCCTTTTTAACAAATTTTGAAAGATAAAACGAACTAGCTATGATTTTTTGTTAGCTATTGTTGATGGGCCATTTAATGCAGAGTCAATTGCGAATACAAATTGCAGGTAAGTTTAAGACATTTTTATTATTGGACACGAATATAGAAGGTGCATGATTGCAAAGTGAAAAAGTACGAGTGTAACATTCCCCTGTCTCATTCACAAGAAGGGAAATTTCCAGACATCTACTCGCGATCAGTTAACGCCCTCCAGTGTTAAAAACCACCAGATTTCAATGCTCAGCTGTACATTTCCGCCGCTCAACTAATAAATTTTATTATTTATTAGTAAGCCGTCAAACACCGAGTAGCCATTATACAACAAAGTTCCCACCACAATGGTATAAAGTTATTGTGATTACAATCCTGAAACAGGGTAAAGACTCCTCTAACCCTTTTCTCTGAAGACTTATTGCACTCCCAATTTGTCTATGTAAGAAACTTGAACACATGATTAATCTGATATTTAAATTGGAGGAAAAAACTTCCGTACCGATACTGAAGAGTGGTTTCAGCAGAGGACAAATAGCTGTTGATAATATTGTCCAACTCGAAACTCAAATCCGAAATGCATTAGTCTGCCGAAATCATGTGAACTCTGTCTTCTTTGATTCAGATAAGGCGTATGACCGTGCTTGGTGGTTTGGTATTATCTCTATACTTACAAATTTTGACTTTAAAGGAAACCTGCCCATGTTTTTAAAACACTTTTTATCATTGCGCACATTTCGTGTCCGGGTTGGTAATTTTTATTCTAATTCTTTTATTCAAACTTAGGGTGAAACACAAGGAAGCATCCTCAGTGTCACACTTTTTATTATCCATTTTAGTCAGATTCTTAACGTTTTATCTCCATTTATACACGATACATTATATGTGGATGACCTTCAGATACCTTACCAGGGGAAGAATATGCCCTTAACAGAGCGCCAACTGTAAGTTACTGTTAACAAACTGGTAGGTTGATGCGATCAAAGCGGTTATGTGATTTTTCCTGATGTATGCACTTTTGCAGGCACCCATTTGGATCCTATAATCTATATCCAAAATGCTGGAATACCCGTAATTAATGAAATAAAATATTTGGAAGTAATATTTGATTGCATGCTCACTTTCCTTCTGCATGTTTTGCATTTGCGGAAGAAGGGTGAAAGATAATTGGACATTCACAAAGTACTTTCAAGAACTTCTTGGAGAGCAGACAGAAAAATCTTTGGAGAATCAATCATGGATTTCTCGATTATCTCTGATGCGCGTTTAATAGTTTCTGAAAATCAAATTTGTGGTTTAGATGCTATTTTTCTCATCAGAATAAAACCAAAGCTTAACACACAGCTACAATTGTAAATTCAAAATGAAAAATCAAATATATGTACAGACCAACAAACATTCAACATTTTGACTCGAAATTTGAAACACAAATAAATAGTCAAATAATAAATTGCACTGTATAAAACCGTATATTAAATCGTTTCTTTGTCCCCCAATGCATGAGCTCGGGGTCAAATTGATTAGACTCCGCATTGGTAACACTCTCTTTCTTATATCTTTTTTAGACATACATATCTTTTTTTAGACGATCGGGCTCTTTTTTGCTCATAATGCCAAATAATCTTAACAATTATTCATATTCTTTTAGAATGTCTTGATTTTAATCTTCACTGTTTACAATTTTTTAACTTCTCATCATACACCCTCTTTTGGGAGAAAATCCTCACAAAAACATTTTTAACTTTTAAAGAGGAATTGGATTTTACTGCTCTATCTAATTCTCCATATTTGATTGAAACCTCATTGAAATGATCCAGAGTTTTATCATAGACTTTCAAGTATCTATTTTACTAAAAACTATTTGAATTATTATACTTTTGTTTCTTATTAACCATATGCATGACGAAGTATGGCTTTTTCTGACTCTTGTTCCAATAAAACCAACAATCCATCCATCTATTATACACCAACTTCACTTCATTCAACAAAGACTGAAACTTTCTCTTACACTGATGGAAAAAAAATCCCAACACTAGGAAGGAGCTGCGCTAGATGAACGAAATTTGGTAGGCGTGTTTATACATCTGAAAGATGACGTCGATTCAAATTTCGAGCTACGCGCGTAAGTGTGGCGCTAGTAGCGACACTATGAACATGAAAATGAGGTTTGCTTTAAATAAGAGCTGTAAGGTTCGTTATTGTTATTTACAGTTGAGATTTGACGTAGTGGGTTAATAGTCAAGGATGCCTCTGGGAAGACGAAGAAGCCATTATCAACAGCTCACTGAGTTTGAATGAGGTCGTGTGGTAGGGCTACGAGAAGGTGGGTTTTCTTTCCGCGATATTGCTGAAAGACTGGGCAGGATTGTATCCACTGTGCTTGAGTATTGGCGGCAGTGATCATGGGAAGGTACTGCCTCAAGAAGACCAAGCTCCGGGCAGCCACGTGGTACTACTGAGAGGGAAATTATTTGGCGTATGGCTGTGGCTAATCATATTGCGTTTGCAGCTGAAATTCGAGCTGCAGTTGGCACCACAGTGACACAACGAACTGTTACAAATCGGTTACTTCAAGAAAAGCTCCGAGCCAGACGCCCTGTACAGTGTATTCCACTGACTCTAAACCAATGCCGTTTGCGACGTGAGTGGTGTCCAGCTAGAGCTCATCGGTGGACGGAATGGAGATCTGTTTTGTTTTCTGATGAAAGCCGGTTCTGCCTTGGTCGCAGTGATAGCCGTTTGTTGGTTAGAAGGAGGCCAGATGAACGCCTGCTAGTGACCTGTCTGCGGCCTAGACACACAGGGCCTACTTCTGGAGTTATGGTTTGGGGAGAAATTTCGTATGACAGCAGGAGCAGTCTCGTGGTTCTCCCACGCACCCTGACTGCAAATTTGTACGTCAGTCTAGTGATACAACCCGTTGTGCTGCCATTCATGAACAGCACTCAAGGGGGTGTTTTCCAACAGGATAACGCTCACCCTCATACCGCTGTTGTAACCCAACATGCTCTACAGAGTGTCGACATGTTGCCCTGGCCTGCTAGATCATCAGATCTTTCTCCAATCGAGCACGTATGGGACATCATTGGACGACAACTCCAGCGTCATCCACAACCAGCATTAACTGTCCCTGCATTGACCGTCCAAGTGCAACAGGCATGGAACTCCATTCCACAAACTGATATACGACACCTGTACGACACAATGCATGTACATTTACATGCTTGCATTCAAAATTCTGGCGGTTACACCGGTTACTAATGTACCAACATTTCACATTTGAAATGGTTTTTCTCGCCAATGGCTCTACCTGGGATCTTGAAACTTTAATCATTTAAATATGTTACCTAGACAAATGTATTCCTAAAATTTCATTACTGTACAATAATATAATGAAGTTGATTATTTTTGTGGCTAATGACATTATGTTACCAAGAGATGTTAATGTATTCTTAAAACACAAGTCTTGTTAGATAATAATTCAGCGTACAAAAATCGAAGTCCCATGTCTCTTTGAATTAACCATTACAGTAATTTTTCCTCAAAAATATTTGGCGCATCATCAATTACTGAAAAATTTCTTTCTCAGCAAGCGAATTTTTACAAGCCGTACAGCTATATGTGCCTTTTTTTTTAAAAAAAAATGCAATGGGAACACTCGCGTTTATTCATACTGCTTTATACTGAATTATGTTTTTTGAAACTAAAATGTAAACCTTTCTGATAGGCAACGGAACCAAAATATTGTGCTGCGTGCTACTTTTCACCATTCCTAGTATAGATGTTAATCAACGTCTGAGTACAGAATTTTATCTCAAGTTCTCTCTGTTTTCGTCGTTATCAATTTAACTTATATTCGAGCAAGTGACAAACAGATTTCCTCTGAATAGAAATGACCTAACATTTGGTAGAAATTTATAAATTTAGTGTTAGGCTCATACAATAAATTTGATCTTTTTAACTCAAATCTTTGAGCTAAATCTTTGTCACAAGTAGACAAACATTAAAAAAAAATGTGTGTTTAGAATTAAAAGAGATCTCAATCATAGCGATTCGTCAAAACTTCGAGTACGAATTTAAATATACTTTCTCTATATTTCGTATAATGGAAAATAAAAGATAATAGATTTTTCTTGTAAAGATGTATGAGTAATATTGCCAACCATAAGAATCATATTTCATTGAAATAGTAAAAATGACTGTTTTTTTTAAATCTAAAACATTACTTTGCCGAAAATTATATAAAAGGCATAGAAAAATAAACAGAAAATCATTCTTAATTAATAAATAGCTTCTTAGTGGTCAAATTTGCTTTACGTTTTCCGCTGTCTTCCATAATCATAGAGTGAAAGCTCAAAAATAAATTTCTATTAACGCTAACGAATCGATCATACTGCTTGTAACGTTATCATGCACTTTGAATTGAACTCAGCCATCTTAATATCTCTCAGGAAGTTAACACGACGCTGCGATCACCAGGGCTGCGTTTAAAAGATCATTTTCTCGGAAACACACGGACCGATAATGATTCACCATCATGAACAAGGTATAAATTTCACATTATGGAAAAGGTATGTTCCCGATTTGTGTAATGACAGCAATCAACGGCGTGATTATTCAACAGGAAACAAAATTTTTGAATGTTCCGTTTAATTATTATGACTCAACGGCTCGTTTTAATTTTCAGTTTCGCAACATTCCGTACCAGATCCTACAAAATTGATGAGAGAACAAATAACGTATAATTTTATGAAGTCCATTATAATTAATTAATATGGAAACGCTGCTTATTTCACAAAGGAGGTAATTATATAGAATTTAATAAATATTTAGTTTTATGAAAAGTTAAGAAATATTTAAGCTTCCAATGGAAAAAGAATAGCCCTAAACTGATTCTTTAATTTATATACAAAACGAGTGCTTTTAAAGATAAAATGTTTCATTTTCTCCTACAACTGCAGAAAGTTCTAATTTTTGGCTCCGATTTAAAACCAACAAAAATGCAATTTCTAATACCAAGTCCTCTTTAAACTTTTTAAAAAGTCTAATTTTATATTTATTACTTTGAAAATTAAATAAATTTATATATTTATTCTTCTAGTCTGCCATTTAAAAAATAATTTATCTTTTGAGTTTTAGCATTTCTCCAGTGCTCTTGCTATCTCAATTATTTAAATTCTATGATTATCTAAAGATTATTCATATAGATTATTTTTATTTAGATTACACGATTTAGTTTCTTTCGTTTTATAAAATATGTTTAAAAATTGCTATACTCAAAATTTTTACATTTCTAATTAATATATGTTTTATCAAGATTTTTTTGCAGATTAAATTGGCATAAAAGACATGAACTAAGTTGTGTTCCAAGATATTTAAAGAAATAGAATTATTTTTTAAAAATAGGACGTTTACGTATAGTTACATTATTTAGCCCATCCGTTATCTATTTTTAATACTAACTTTTGATGACGAAAATAATTTTTTAAAATGAAACACTGTTTTAGACATTAAATTAAATTAAATTAAAAGTTTTATGTATTTTTACTCTGCAATAAATTTTTAGATTATATAATGTAGTATTAAAGTCAAAGGAAAAACATGTTATAAGTTTTGGATCGGTAAGAAATGAGAACTAATAAATAAATTTAGTTAAAAAAATATAGTTTTTAAAACATATTATAAAAATTTAACTGTTTATTTTCCACCGAAAAAGATTACACTCCATGAAAATAACAGCTATGATGTCATAGTTCCACGTCAAACTTTTAAACGCATCTGCTGTCAAAGAAATATATGCAGTAATAAAGCAATACAGGTAAAAGCAGGTCAATCTTTAAAAAATTATCTGCTTTCAAAGAAGCGTACATAATAACAATGCAATGCTGATAAAAGCAAGTAAAAAAGAAGTTGATGAATATTGCCCTTTATGCGTTATTCATTGCCTACACGATTTCAAGCTTCATTTCTTTGTTGCCTTCAACTATTCAAAACCTCCAAACGAAAACAGGATCATGTTCTCACATGATAATAAAAATAAAAGAATAAAAATAATTTCAAAATGAACAATTTCCAAGTGCTTTTTTCTACACAGCTATTGATTCTTTCGGAAGCTAATCCACATTTAAGCAAAACTACTTAATGCTCAGAAAAAAATATTGATAGCAGATAAGAATAAAATTACAAAGACAACAGAAGAACTTCTCATCCCATCTTTAATTTATTACACAGAGGAGCGGTGAAACTTTAACATGTATTAATAGATTAGTTAATTAGTTTTGAAGAAGATTATTATTCACGTCTCTGTAAAAAAAACTGTAATTTATAATGTAGTAGCAAGTATTAACTGAACAAAGATAAAGTTGTCATTCGGTAACAAGAACCTCGCCTAAACGATAATGGATCGCTGTTTACAATCAGTGCAGTCATGATGGATTGGCCGAAAGATACAATGAGCGTTGCGTTCACACTCGAAATCAGTTTCCTAATATCTTAAACATTCTTCCGCAGGAGAGCACAATTCCGAGCAAACGTCGAATTTCCTCATGGATCTCGTTTATGGTTTCCACTAATAACTGGAGTTTCTGGAACAGCCATCCATCAAAACAGCTCAACAAACCCCCATTCCTCAAAGAAGTATCAATGGCTTGAAATTAAGTAATTAAAACCCCATCTTTTGATTTTGGGGAGGGTGTGGAAGAGAGAGAAGAGAGCCAATCGAGCGTGGGTGATGAGGGCCTTTCGAACGCTCAGAAGTCAATTAACTCAATAACCTGGAAGACAAGAAGGGATCCTTTCTTAGTTGGTAGTTGTGTCATATTCCGACGCGGATGAAAAAAAGAAAAATCAGTGATCTGTCTTCTGGCCATTAAGTTGATCAGTTTCGCCACTTTCCTCTGATTACTTCTATTAAGGATCAAGAAGCGTTCTCTCAGGAGTTTACAAATTTTATTTTGATGGATGGCAGCAGTGTTGACGTATCATTCATCACGTGTGTTCGGTTTCAGAAAAAAAAAGACGAGCATTGAAAATGATTTAATGTTTCTTTGCTCTTTTTCGTGATTTTCTAGTTTCGATATCAAAAGAACGCAAGAGTCATACAGCTAATTTTTCTTTTCGAAGTTATTTTGAAATCTTCGAATCTAAACCACACCTGTGAAACAAAATCGTCGATGTAAAAAATAATAAAATAAAATAATAATAGTGACAATAGTTAACATTGAGAGGATAAACTAAATCTTCTCACTCTTAATGTTTCAATTTCTATTTTCTAGAGTCTAAGTAGTAATTGGAATAAGCCCAAGGCCTATTACCAAAAAAGTTACTACTTAAAATGGTACCTGAGGGAAATACCAAAACAGCATCCCCTCCATGAAAATCCTTCTGTTAATAGTTCTGCATTTCGCACTTTTATGTTTGGCGAAATGAATTTGCGGCTCTTCTCATCCAAATTCATTTAGAGAATTTCTAAGCCATCTATTAGTTTTTATTTAAAATATATCAAGCAATTGTTTGTGAGCTCATGAAAAGGTCCAAGAAAAAAAAAAGAACTTAAGATCTTCTCTAAATGGATTTTCTAAAAAATTACAGAAATATACAAACTTGACGTAACGATCGAATATTAAATTTGAGCCGCAAAGCTCAAAGCTTTTTGGATTTAACACATTTGATTGCTATCCACACTCCAAATTTTAATGCTGTGTATCGAATTTTATCCATGCAACTTTCTTCGTTTTGTAGTTATGGTGTTAATTGATATTCGAACAATCGGACAAAAAGACGTCATTTCAAAGGATTTTGCGAAAAGTTTGATAGGAATACACAAATCATACACTAAATTTCTTCCAAATAATTGAAAGCATTTTGAGTTATCTTTATCATAGACAATAACACAATCCAGATATAACATCAGGAATCTTTTTTTAAAACACCGAGAGGTATAAAATGCTAAGACTCATCAAAATATCGATTTCGGATTTTGGAAATTTCTCCGATTAATCGTAAGTATGATAATCAGTTTCGATCGAAAGAGAAACAATTTGGTGCAGAACTGTGAACATAATCTGTTTCTGTCTGATAGGAATTGATTATTAAGTATTCCAAATGCAAAACTCCAGACAGACGCCTCGCATTCATGAAAAATAATTCCATAAGTTACGTGGGAGAGTTGAAAGTGAGTATCTGAAATTTTTAAATTCAATTTTCTCCAAGATAGTCTATCTTAAATTAAGCAAAATGCATCGCAATGTATCATATATTGCATTATATATCATCATATATATCGAATTCATATACGATTGAATGCAGATTTACGTCAGCACAATTACGAAGCACGAAGAACAAATTTTCGAATCGTTTGGAATACGTCATTCGATATTAGCAAGAAGGAATTTAATATGTAATGTGAACCTTTGGAATACTTAAAATGAATTTTTCCTGCAAAAAGTACGAGTATAAATTTGAGTTAAATAAATATGAGTTGCGCATTTTATGCGGTATTTTCTTTTACTTAATTTTCTGACAATTTAGTTTAGTTCTTTTTCCAGTTTGTCCCTTTTTTAAAGCAACACAAGGGCTATTCTAAAATGAATCTCGTAATTTTTAACCATTGCCAGATGATTAGGATGACACCTGAGCTGGAAAAACGTTTTGGATTTAACAAGCACTTGATCCACTTACAGGACAGTCCTTCGACGAAATTGGGTCTTGAATCCATCCGAAAGACAAGAGCTTACTACCAGGCCACCAAAATCCTCAATTAATCATTAGTATTCATGTATCCTTAATTCAGGCCCCACGGAACTAATTTTCTGATTGAAAGTCACAGCAATCACAGTCCTCAATCCTTTCAAAAACGCTTTGTTATCGAGCTCACGTTTTTCTAACAAAAATACCATTCTTCCGTATGTCTGCTCAATAGTTTCTAAAAAACCTTCCAAAAGGCCATATGTGAAACTGCCTAATTTATAAAAATGCTTTGTTTGACTTAACATTCAGTATTTTTTTCATATATCATTATTTTTTAAATTCCCATTAACATGAACAATCCATTTTTTGCTGATTGGTTTTTATTTATTTCCTTAAGTCTTTTTTTCTCCTTGCATTCTTATAAAAATTGATTTCCAACTTTTTGAAATAATTTCCATCTATTTCTCGCAGTTGGTAATCTTAATTTCAGAAAAGATACTTTTCAGCACGGGTAATTTTTTCCAGCTATAACTATTAGGAGAACATTCGGAGTCGACTAGACTTTCTTTAAAATGACTGAAAACGCAGCCGATGAAAAGAAATCAGGTAATACTCTATGTTTTATTCCCCATAGATTAAGGGATAAAAAATGATCCAAAAGAAAAGCTCGACGTCACCGAATGAATATTTTCTCGGCTGAGTTCTTTCCGGAAACATTTTTCATTCGGTAAAAAGCGCCATATCATTTAGTTTGGTAGCCGGCGTGTTTGCGTTTTGTTTGAAAAACGTCAAATCAGCCATCCATCACCCCATCGAGCGTCTCTATTTATAGCTTTTCGGTTCGAGAAATTACTTTTCCATGTAAAGTACGGCCGCTTATTTACCTAAGGAATTTCCCATTAAGAGGCAGCAAAGCGATATTTTATTGAACAGGTCGGAGAGTCAAACACTGAATACGATGAGTGAGGTCTTTTCAAAAATTATCTTTGGTGTTTCAGATACATACTAGCTATTATCCGAGACTCTGTTCGTGGGGAAATTTTAATATGTACGAAAAACTATCAAATAACGACAAATAAAATATTAAACCTAACTTAAAAACAATACAATTAAAAGTATAAGCGCATGCGAAAAATATATAGCATAAATGCGATTTTATAACAAAAACACGCACCTAACGTAAAAACAGTTCATTTACATTGTATATCCAAAAGAAAACGAAACAGTCAATCAAGTCCCATCCAGTCCATTTTATTTATAAATCGAGATGGATATAGTTACAACAGTATAACACACACCATTTTTAAACTTTTAACTTAAATGGAAACACAGTAGTCAACAATCACTAGTGAACTTTCGGCGCCTAGTTGGCGTAACGCACATATCTGATTTTCCTACGTCAGGACTTTGTTGCAGAAACGGAATTGAGAGCAGGAAATAATAGGCATAAAATGCAAGAATTCAAATAAATTAAAAAGAGTTTAAAAGATATAAAAGAATGATAGAGTGAAAAAGGATACCTTCGAATAATAATTTATGCCAGCAACAAAAAAGAATCACTAAAACAAATTTAGTTTTCGTCCAACTGTAGAGAATAAAGATTAGCTTAAAAGTAAAACATTTCAGCATTTTTCAATTCAAATATTCAAAAACTGCTGTATATAAAAGAAGACCGTCAACTCGCAAAATCGTCGCAAATCAATTTGTCTGATATTGATATTCAAGCTTTTTTAAATACTGTATTATGAAGATGAACTTTTCTTCTTCGTAAATATTTATAAGATTTTTAGTTTCTTTTTGGTATTACCATATATAGCACTTTTTGAGGATACATTTTTTATTCTTAATTTCGATCGCGTTCTTCTTTTTTTAAAAATCTATTTCACTGTATTTGATTTCTAGTACTTGATTTTTATTATCGTCAGTTTTCTCAAAACTTCTTCATTTCACTTGACTTCCTCAAGTCATGGAACACTTCTTTATCTGAATCCTTTGACTTGAGTTGATGCCGAATTAAATCTCCAATATTCATTTTTATCATTTTATCTTAACTACTTGTTCAATCAAAATAGTTAGATGTTTTCATAATTGATATCCTTTTCATTGTACAAATGAACTGACATGCTTGCCATATATATTCGAATGATTGCCAAAAAAACCTCAAAGATTGTTTGCAATGAATAAAAGAAAAAAATATATAATTTGTATAGGAAAACGATTCCGTGTAGCATTAGAGTGTTCCAAAAGTGTATTTTATTCAGTAAATCTATAAAATTTCTTAATTACTTTTCTATTTTATGAATACATTTTGCACAGTAGCGTTTGAGGAGAAATGGTTAGCTGATTTTTATTCTCTTTATAAATTATCTTAACGAAAACATGTTAACTTCTTTAGATTTTTTTTTCTTTTATGTAACCGAGTCACAAGAAGGTACTACTTTCCATGCCGCAGGAAATCAATTTTCAATAGATTGAAAATTTTATATTACTTTAGAATTTAAAACAAAAAATTAGACACAATAGGAAATATTACAATATGTTCTTTTGAAATTCTGAGTTAAAAAATTAATCTAAGTTGGCCAATGAACCAATGGTATCAGAATGAATCCGAATTATTCTTTGAGTTTTATACTTAGTATTGAAATGCAGCCTTCGGTAGTATGGCTGATTTGAACCAAAAATAATAGAAATAAATCAGTCACAGAAGTATATTTAAGGAACAGAATGGAGATTTGCAAATGCTTATCAAATAAAATATAAAAATTAATAAGTAAGCGAATCGTTAGTAAAAAGGAAACGTGACATTCATAAAAGTTTTGAAAATCAAAGGTCTTGAAAGAATCTTGGTCATCGTTCAAAATATTATCACTAATAGTATAAATTATTTTGCTTTCGTATGATTTACGAGTTTCTGTAAGAGGTTGATTGTTTTTGGGGGGGGCCACCAGTAAGAAGAATGAAAGTTAATATATAGCAGTAGTATCAGTTAA
>JAPMOQ010015633.1:0-12582 GCA_026543055.1 Argiope trifasciata | reverse complement strand
CTGTTTATTGCTCTCCATATTTAAAAGGGCACCATCCAAAAACTACTTCGAAGAATCAGCTGCACTTTTTCACACTCATCCTTGCTATATCAGCTCTTAAAACATAAAATGATTTTGCGGTTTAAGTATGAAATTGGGTGCGAAAAATACAATTAAATCCTCTGTCGGGAAAAAACGAAATTACTTTCCGAACAACCTAATATAATAGCACAAACAGGATTTTTGCATCAATTTAAAGATTAAAAAATTAGCTTTCTAATGGTATCAATGATTTAACATATAACTTAAACTTCTATTTTTAACGAATTTTTGAAGAAATATTTAACTATATTTTTAACAATATATTTCGGACAAAACAATAAAATGTAATCTACACGAGCAAAATCAAGGAGAAATATAGAGGATTTTATCAACGTGTTGCCGTCATATTGATGGAAGTTCAAGTTTAAAAAATCAACTATTATTGCAAATTGAATATTAAAATATGTAACTTTCAGCAAGTGACTGGATTAAATTAAATAAATATAAAATGGGATAGTTTTAAAAAAATAAAGGCAAAGCAAAGGTTTCTATAATCGTTTGCAAGATCTAAATCATTAATTCGATAAATCTTCTTTATTTACGGTAAACCTGATTGAATTTATATAGGATAAGCATTTAAATTCCGATCCAATGGCCAGTTTGTAAAATACTAGTAACATATTATTATACAGTTAGCTTCATCTAAATGAAATAAATAATTACATTTTATATAGGTTAAGTCAAACAAAGCATTGATGAATAATGAGTATATAATAATAGATTTCTTCATACTTTGCTCTGTGAGCCATATTTTACGAAATAATTTTATTAATAATTTAAATAAAAGTTGCTACATCAATCAATCTTCTAAATCAATCATTAAAACTGACTGATTTATAAAGTAAAAGAATATTATTATGAAAACGTATTCCTTTAGATCTTTCCGTACACCATCTTAAAGAAGATAACAATTTTAGGCCAATCAATGCTCAGAATTTATCCAAGGCTGATAATCAAATGAATATGTGTTTGCATATATGAATGAATGCGTGCGTCTGTGTGTTAAGACACTACACAAAAGACCATATGATCTAGAGCTACCGCACATGGTATTTACATATTTACTTTGGAGGATAAAAAAGTATACTTTAAGAAGTTTTTTTGAAACTTTGATTTTTTAAAAAATAAGCTAACATTTGGAATTTTTCTGTGATAATTTTAGAAAATATTGCATCCCAAATATGCTTTTTAAATCCTCTTAAAAATGACTTTTTTTCATTGATAACAAGGTTTTAACCTATGAATTAAATTTCTATTTTTAGTGGATTTTTTAAAAAAATACTGTAATTGCCTTTTCCAACTATTAATTTCTCACAATATGAAAGCAGAATCTAGCCAGGAAGACCACGTTAAGAGTGTGCCAGTGCTGTGCAGCAATTTTTACAAAACTCAAATGGAATGATTAAATTAACTCTTATTGCAAATTAACCCGAGGAAAGTGTGATGTTCAGCATGTGGTGATATGGTAGCATAATGTTATGGGATATTAGATGCGATATTTTCCACATAATTCCATAACAGCTGATTGCAAATCAGAGAGATATATAGTACAATGAACTAATAATCGTAAGGCTTCTATAACAATACGAGTTACATGAATATCGGAGATTGAAGTTTAAATATATTTGGCGGATAAGTTATAAAGGGAGCAAGGTGCGTAAGTATTTAATTGAAAATTTAAGAATGCATTGGTCGCCAAAGGCGGCTAGTTCTAGAATATAATGATGGAGGAAATGAACGAAAATCTGAGAAAAATATCTAGTTGCAAAGAAATTATGGGGAAAAATATGCTTATATATGCTTTTTTTCCATAAATTTACAACTTAATTTTTCTAAAAATACGTATAAATGAAAAAGTATTTCACTAACAAAAACACTTTTTGTTCGTCTGAGGTATCATGTTTAAGGTGGAGAATTTTTATGAAAATTAAAGTTTTGAGAAAATTAAAATTAAAGACACATTTTAGCTGAAATATATGTGACTCTGGATGATAGGTCAGGTATTCCTTTTCCTAGAAAAGTAGGCTGTTTTAGAAAGAAGAAAGTCTGATCTACAAGAAATAACAATAAAAAATATTGACCAATGTGGTTAATAACCAGTGTTTTTAACGTAGTCGGATACCTTAAAGTTAAGACAAAACAAATTTAATCGGAATTGTGTAGGAAAAAATTAAGCATCAAGCATTAAAAAAAGTTTTAAATACTTCAAATCCTGGCAAAAAAGTGCTTCCATTTCCACCATAAATACAAAATCTGCACCTTGATATATGGAGATAATTTAGAATAAATATTGGTTAAAATCAAGAACGAAGTTTAATTAAGAACGAAAATGCAGAATGTATGAATTACAAAAATATTACCTTAGTATCCCCAACTAGGGCCAAGATTATGACTGATCTACTTCATGCTTCACATTAGCTTGCACAATCCCTTTTAACAGGGTGGGCACATTTGCACTACTAGCAGACAGAATACAGAAGAACAACCATGCCCGAACCCGGACTCGAAACCGAGACATCCAGATCTCGGGGAGGCCACGTTACCCCTTTGGCAGGATGTCGATTCAAAAATTTTTTAATTGGCTTCAGCAGGTTTTCTTGCTAAATATCCTGGTATAAATTGAATTTTTTATATTTTTTCTGTTTATTTTAAAAGCAAGATCTTTATATCAATACACGCGTTTTCTTAGAATTTCCGAGGATAAATTCTAAAGAGATACGATTAAATAGACATAAATTAATCTCAATCATTTTAAACGGCAATTTTTCTGATTGTAAAGCGATTAGATTAAAATAATTTAGAGGTTAAACAGTCAAAACTTCTAATATTTCTCAGTCAGCTCTTTTTCAATAAGAACTTATATTAATTTTTGGAGAGAGATGTGTCAGCTTAAGTTATGCTCTTAGTATCAATTATCATAATATTGATACTAATTATAATTGAAAAATCCAAATTTGCATGTAGGCTGCTCAGTGAAAATTATCCAACAGGCTTTGTATCAAATAACGATGCATTTTTCTATACAAACCAAAAGTACATAATAGCAAAATGCATTCGATTTAAGTATGAACGATATTTGCAATATACAATATGACACAAGATAGAAACTGGTAATAAATAACGAATTAGCACAAAAAATTCGGAGATAATTTGTAGGAGAAAGACTTTACTCGACTACTCTCGTCTCTTGATTCATCTACTACTTTTACTATTATTTAATTCTTATTTTTAATGTTTTAATGTTTATGTGAAACAGCAAAGGAATTTTTAGAGAAATTGCCAGAAAATAGGCCTAATGAAATTATAACTAAGATTCTCTAATATTCTGAATAAATGATTTTTGGAACTAAATGGCTGGCAATTTTAGTGGTCATTGACTCGGTATCCATTAAGCAGGGCATTACTTTCAATTACACTTACTTTCCGTTTTAGAAGACCCATGAGCAAGGAAGCAATATTACAAATTATAACAATATTATAATGCTGTGTTCTTTTCTAAAATACCCGTTTGTGTCCTTTCAAAGCTAGAAGTTGGTATAACTAAATTGAGTTTAACTAAACATCATGGAATTATAATGGCATATAATATTTTGAATACATACAAATCTACTACAACTGAATCTGCAAAGCATATATATTCACATAAAACTTTTACAACATTATAAACAATGCAGAATATTCATCTAAAATCTATCTGCCCACTATCTATCAATTACTATGATGGGACCATTTCATAGGGCTTATGCACGAATCTAACTAATTTACAGAAGGGAATTATTGTAAATTATTTCATTCATTGTTATCCACTTTGAAATGCATTGAACAGTCATTCAGACTTGGGAAAAAGTAATATGACTTCATTCTCGCAAAACGCGAATGTATCGACTTCAGTTGAGCTTGGAGACAGCATTAAAAAGAAAATCGTACTTATATACCATTTAAATTAAACAATGGATTATTTTAATCTGCATTGAGTGGCTTCTGAAACGAACAATTATTCTAATTCAGTTCTTCAAGCTAGTCGTCTCTTTTCTAATGCATGGAAAAATAAGAAACTCTTCAGAACATAAATTTAGTTCAAAACTCAACATCTAATTCTACTAAAACTTACTTAAAAATAAAAGAAAGCTATATTATTTTTTTAAAGAATATTAGCCTAGACAGCTAAGCTTGCGTTGCGAGAGGACAATTATTAAAAGAAACATCTGCTTAATCTCGGAGGGAAAAAATCTCTTTCCCCACTGATAAAATGTTGCAAGGAAAGTTAAAACAACGCAGAGTTGCATGTCGTTTCTTGTCACGTGGGGAAATGCTTTTTTAACTGGTAATAAACATTTTCAGATACTTATCTTCTTTTTTTCTTTACGGTATTCATGCAAACGAAAAGTGAGCATTCGTTTTCTTGAATATTGTTAAATGCTCATAAATCCTTCGAAAGAATAAAATTGTCGATTGTAACAGAAAATACCAGCTCTGTTACCGATTCTGTGTTTTGCTTATAGGTAATTTGATTTTATTCAAGTAACTAGTAACTTTAAAGAAGCTATTGTCTATAGAATTTTGTGGATTATTTTTTTCCTTTATAATATTCTTATGCAGGAGATATGAATACTCTTTTCTTGAATATTGCAAAATACATAATATTAAAAGCATATGAATAATATGAAATAAATGTATAAAAAGGCTTAAAATAATGTAAATTGCAAAATGCATATAATTTTGGATGTATAGCATTAATTGTCGACAATTCTAAAAAATATAATTGGTTTTTTAGCTCTATTTCTCATTTTATACGGTTTGTATACAAATTATTTGATTTTATTCAACAACTACCAATTTGATATTCAAAATAATAGTCAATAGAGTTTCGAGAACAAACTATTTTTATGTAGAATTTTGACAACTGTAGTTCGAGAATTAAATGTACTAGATTGGATGAAGATAAAAAAAATGAAATAATTATAAATTTGTTAATGAAATTTTATACTTTTTTTATTAATAAAAGTTTATATAGTTAATTCATTAATAAAATTTTAAAGAGCGATTAGTTAAAAAAGTAGCTCACAAAACATTCAGACTTATTTCACATGTTTCATTTAAGCAGGTATAAGAAAATTACATTGTTTTTAAATTCTTTTATTTAGCTTGACCCTTTTCATTTTTTTTTGAAGATGACATTGTGCAAACGATTTTCTCTCTCACATTTTGATACATTTAGATACAATATAATGAAATTTTAAAATATTTTAAATGTTGGATGGAAATATATTTTAACGTGTCCAGAAATTGTTTGTAGTTAATCAGAAACTAAATTAAATTCTAGATTTGCACTAAACCTGGAGGTAGTAATTAAAGACATCTAGTTGCTAGCAAATATCACTGCCGGCTATACTCTAGGATCGATTTTGTCAAAATTCCTTCATGTAATTTTTTTTTTCTTTTTTGTCCTATTTATCAGTGAGTTGTTATATAATAAATTAATCCTACATTTATGTTGTAGAACCACATACTAAGTAATCTCATTGACTATTATTCTTATGTCCGGAGGTTAGCGAACCTGAGCTTAGGCACTCCATTACTAATAAATGTTACCCTTACCTTCCCGGTTCTTTGGTGGCGATGTAGCGGATGCATTCCCGTTTCTGAAAGTGTTGCTCTACCCAGAGTTTACTCATCTGAAAGAAAGGAAAAATAAAGAATTAATGAAAGAAATCAAAAAAAAATTACTTCAACAAATTATGGCTAAGCATAACAATCATTTGATATCCTCCCAAGATTAGATGAAGATAAAATGCCGAATGTAATAATTTTTGGTTTAATTCAAATGATGAATATTATTGAATTAAACCTAAAATTATAATTAATTTTGATAATCTGAATTTTTTGTATCTTTTTGCATTAAATTTTTTCTCGAATATCTTGTGTTTCATCATTTTACAAAATGATGAAGTCACAATGTTTAGGCAATGATGACTCATTTGGCTAAGCAAAGCAAGTGTGAAATTATGTGTTGTATCTACTGAATGAATACTTATTCTCCTAGTTTCAATAAGAGATATCACTTGCTATAACAGCTCATAAAATATAAGTATGCAAATTTCAAGTTTTTTAAAAGCAATGAAAAGGAAGTTTCCTGAAGTAGGGGGAAAATCAATTCAGTTAATCATGCAAGAAGTTTAAAACAAAGGCCGACTTAGCCTGGTTGAAAGGGCGTTGGACTCTTGTCCATTAGGTAGCGGTTTCGAACCCGCCAGCAGAAGATTCCCCGTGTGTGGCGATGACTGACGAACGTATAAATCTGTCGTTGTCACAAAGTCATCCAAGTCTAGAGTAATACCACTGAGGCTACTAGTTATAAGGTGATCGTTCTCTGAGGTCTAAAATACGATCGGTGGATGAGTGAATGAAAATGCATGAATCAAGTCCGTTCCCGTAAAAAGGGTTGTGATGCGTGAATGGCAAAATCATACTGTTGGCGCTAAATGGAATTACTGAAAAAAATCAAGTGATGCATCCTTTCGGCCTAAATCGCTGGCTTCGTAACAGCGAGCTTGTCCAATGGCAAGTGGGATAAGGAACAACTATAGAAGTTTCAAACAAATTTTATTAGCAAATAATTGTTTGTTTGGTCCTATAATGCAACGCAATCGTTTAAAATTTGGACTCTATATTTTGAAGTATTTCCGTGTTTCAGATCCTCCTGTGTTCGAAAAAATATTTTTGACATCATGATAATCTGTTTGTGAGCACACTAACTCAGAAACGCATTAAGACAGGAAAACAAAATTTAGATGGGGTTTTTGCACCCAATTTGAAGATTTCTCTCACATTTTGAATGGAATTCATTCAGAGGAAGTATGTCCGTCTTGTAATCTAGCTCAAATCGATTGAGGACAACAGCACTTAAAGTACTAGACAGATCAAACACAGAGTGTTGCAAAACTAATTATGCATATTGTAAGGAGTGACAGAACTCACCAAAGCAAACAATTTTCACCATACAATGTGAGGTCAGAAAGCAAACGTCAGTCGGCTATAAGGTGCTTGCTTTGCAAAAATGGAGAATACGATGAAGAATAAGAATAATAATATGAAGACAAAGAAAATTCATTTGCAACAAATGCTCAAAGAAATAACTAGCAGCTGCCATACAGACTTCATATCCACATGGCATTGGATACCTCCCACGGTGAAATATTTCTGACATATCACGAACGTCCAGCTAATTCAGGCTTCGAGGTCCAGTGACGCGATGGGTGTTTGTACACAACACCTTTTAGCTACCCCCAGAGAAAACAATCTACTTACAAATCAAGAGATCTGGAGGCCAAGATACTGGCCACCCATGGTCAATACATCTGTTTAGAAATGCGGGATTCAGGTAGTCTTTTCTTGCATTCCTTTAAAAATGAGTTGGCGTTCCATCTTGCTTGACCACATGGTGCCTCAAACATTTGCTGGTACTTATTTCAATAAATCAGGCAATACCATCTAGAGGAAGATGCGGTACTTTTGTCCCTCTAGGCTTTCTGGTCACAGATATACCCCAATTGAGTGGTTTTAGATAATTTCTGCCCACACATTCATGGAGTATTTTTGCTGGCTACCACTCGAACGTGTACCATGTGTATTTACTGCTGGCCATACATGATTCTTGTGCATATTAAATGCGTCATTACAAGTCAATATAGTTTCATCCGCGAACAGGACAAGAATTCTCGACATTTGCTTTCCGACCCTACATTGTACGGTGAAAGCTGTTTGTTCTGGCGAATTCTATCACCAATTATAGTATGACCATTAATTTTTCAATGTATATAATTGCAACGTATAATCCTTTATATTAATTTTGAATCTAAAATGTGGATTCCAGTCAAATTTTGACCTAAATCTGTCAAAGGATTATTCCCAAATCTGCCAAGGAAAGTCTTGTTAAATTTTGATTTTAATCCGCAGGAAAAAGTGAAAATACTAAATTTACGCCGAAGAACTATATTTTTTTAACTATTTCTTATCAATGATATGTAAAATATTCCAGGTCTTACATTAGGCCTTTAATTTTATATGGGAGAAGGGAGAACAGGAACTTTATTGGAAACCATTCCCGTTAATTTTCTGCAATCCTCAAACACATGCCAATGGGCTGTTAAGCGTAAGAAAGTACTCTAAAGAATACGGTATTTTACACTTATATTTCCATTGAATTGTATACCTCAGGCTCTAAGCATCGAATTCTAGGTCTCAAGCTCTAAGCATCAAATTCTGCATCTCAAGCTCTAAAGATCGAAATGGAGATCCCAGATTCTAAGTATTGAATTGCAGATCCCAGTTTCTAATCTTCGAATTCTAGATCTCAGACACCTAGCACTGAATTACAATTACGGATGAGATGTATTTACATAACGAACATCACCATTACGATTACCTACCAATTTCATGGCAGAGTTGAACGGATACATTGAAACCTCACATATAAGCCCATTTTTTCCATAAATAGATTTAAAAGGGCCAATCTTTTAAAAACTAAAGTAAGAAACAATTCAAAAGAAATAAGCTTGAAATAATTTTTTTTAACTATGAAGGATTTTAAATAAAGCTTTTCAAATGTTAAATTTTGAGCTCTGATATTCATTGAGTCAAGTATATGAGTACTTGTGTGCCAACTTTTACGATTATAAGTGAAATATATTCGTCTAGACACCATTTGCAAACAGCTTCTTTCGCACGTTTTTATAAGTAATGCACTTTAAACCGAGAAAAAAATGTCAAGATTTCTCGTCCTCTTTGCATAGAAAAAATAAAACGAATTAAAATCTCCTAAGGCATAAAAAATAATTTCTTTCGGGAATTTAAAGAAAGTGTTAAATCTTTGAAATAAATTCAAAGGAAAGTGATTTTGTGTAAAGCATATATTTTTTTTCGTTTTGCTAGAGGTGATATGCAATGAATTTGTGTGCCAATTTTTTGAATGATATCTGAAAAAAATTCCTTTCATCACATCGAAAGTTTTTCCATTATCGATCAAATTGTATGAAGAAAATAAATGTTTCAAGTAAATATTCTGTTAAAAGTGTCTTAAGGAATTCTTTTTTTAAAGCATAAATAAATTTCAGCTTCTTATTAAGTTTAAAGGATGTAGTAATCTAAATGAATTTTTTTAATATTTAAAATGCCTTTTCTCTTGAAAGAACATTACTTTTTAACGATGCTTTTACAAACTTAATAAAATTATCATTAATTTTCACTATTACAGTTTCAGGAACAGTATCAGCCATCTCCTCATATTTCATCATCTAGAATATTTTTGCACTGAAGCAAAATATTTGTTTAATCATTTAAAAAGACGTATTTATACCATCTTATCATTTTTAATCAATGCAGATCGCAAAAATAAAGAAATTACAGCTTGGAATTATAAATCACTTAGTCAGCTAAAAGCTTTTCTAAATATAAATTTAGAGTATATTTTTTTTCAGACGCATCAGCAAGTTAAAAGCGTTACTTGAATTGTTTAATTATGTCCAATTCAATAGAAAAATCATGGACATTTTTGTTTAAAAAAGTGAAAAAACACGACCCTAGTGGCAATTTAATGGCATTCAAATTTTATAACCTATTTGTATCTATACTTATAATAAAACAATGTGTGCGTGTTGGCACCGTATAGGCCAGAGCGTTCAACCTACAATTGTTAAATTTGGTATATATATACCTTGGAGATCGGAAGTGTGCAACTAGGAGCGATTTTTTTTTCTTGAATTTTCAATTAGAATTTTATTTAGTTAAAAATTAAACGCAATTTTTAGTGTTTTCAGGTATAACTTCCAAAGATATTTCTGAGAACAATTGCTTTTTACATGACAGTAAAGTTCAAAAAATTATTTTTAATGATTCATATGCTTTTAACCTACAAATTAGATTCCTATTTCTCAGAACATGATTCCTTAGGGTCAAAATTTGTGAAATTTAGTATAAAATTTTAGTATGTATAAAATTTATAAAAAATAAACTGTTTAAAATCTAGATGTCATAAATTTTTTATGTATATTTATAGAACGCAACAAAATAAATTATCTTTATTCATGTCATCAAAAGCCTTTTTAAAGCAAAACTAAAAATTGAATTTTATGATGATTTTGAAAAGTACTTGTTGAATAATTCGTGAGATATTGCATAAATTAAGAAAATTATTCAGTTGTGCTTATAAGACTCAAATATTGAACGACTCCGATTTTAGTACTCATATTTTGTAAAAAAGTGCTTGGTTTCAGTAAAAAATAATTTATACATTGTTTAATTTTATTATTTACAACCATGCATTTTAATAATTTCCACTTTAATTTAAAGTAAAAAGTTTACTAGAGCTGAAAGAAAATTAGAGAGCTACAAGGTACATTACGGTCTAAAAACTTCCTAAGAGCACGAGGGAATTATACTGACTATCAAGATTTCAAACAAAAATATTTTGATGGAGCTATTAAAAACCAAGATACATAATATATATAATTGAAAATTTTAAGATTAGCAAGCTGGCTGGAATCTAAAGGTGGCTAGTATAGAATATTTGACGGAATGTAACTGGATTATATATGTCGCATTGCTTTCTGCGTTGATAGCGCATTTTATTTGGCAGCTTTTTTCCTGAAGCATTTGTTTTATGGAATTATATTGTATGGTATCAATTTAATAGTATAGCAAAATTTCATGTTTGCCGTGAAACTGTGGACAGTTAAATAGATTTTTATTTTATCTTTAATTGCGTCCGAATATTCTAAATTTTGTTTTTGTTTTCCTTGTTTACCATTATTTATCTTACTTCTTTCAGATCGTCTCTATCTATCTAAATTTCTAACTAATAGAGCTGTGTTCGTAAGATTATGTAATTAAATTTAGTTGCAATAAAATTTCTATAATACATTATATTCCTTTTTTCTTTAATTTTTATGAAAAAAATATTTCAAATATTGTTAAAGGTTTTAGAGCATTTTTTGAAAAACTGTTCTGTAAATTAAATTTTTATTAACAACTTGGTTTCGTAAACTGTTCAGTATATAAACACCATATTACAATTTATTAAAAAATACAAAACAAATTATAACACAAGCAATATGATACTAAATGCAATAGTATTTTTTTTAAAAAAAAACATTACATCATAACCTACAAATTATCGTTGCAAATCAAAACGACAAATATGAAAGAAATATTCTTAGACTTCTCTTTCAAATTTATTACTTGATCAAAACTTTCTTTAAAAAATGAAAAATATAAGTTATAAAAAGGAGAAAATAACAATAATATTAATAATTTTCATGTAGTTGGTTTTTTCTTCAGAATTCTATATCGTAAAATTAGTCGGAAAGATAATTCTTTGAAAAAACAGATTATATCTTTATTTTTCTAACTTTATTTTTGAATTCCAAGAAGTGAAACTCGTCGCATATACATAGATTATTCAGTTTTTCATCACGAAGTATAGGCTCGTCCCTATTGTGTCATGCGGCATACTATATTTACATTGTCTGTGTTATGTCAGTTTCCATGGCAATGAACTTTAATATTCTTTCTTAGATGATGGATGCTATGTAGGCGGCATTATCTAATTAAAAAAACGGAATAATGCACCACAAAGTTTCTCTGTGCACTCAAGTATTGTTATTTTTAAAATAATTTAAACAATCTCTTATAACTCACTCCTTGAACATCGTATTGGGAATTTACTGAAGAAGGCAAAAGATTTAAGGATTAGGTAATTTATAAATGTAACAAAGTGCATTTTAATTTTAATTTAATACGTATTTTCTTCAAAAGATGTAATTATTATGAAGCTGGGTACAAACAGCTCACAGTAATTAAAAAAAAATTAACTTGAGTGAAAATTTACTGAGCATATTAAAAATTAAAGTTACAGAAAATATAACAAATAATGTGTACAATGTTGCCCAAAGCATTATTAAAAATTTTAATGCTATTCGTAATGCTTAGTATAATTAACAGATATGAAAAATTTATGCATAAGGATATTATAATACAATTCTTCATAGTAAAAAATTCATGCTAAAAATTTTATTATTATACATTTTTATAAAAGTTATTTTAAATAATATAATAGTCAAAATAAAAATTCAAAAAATTGAAATTTGAGTGTAATGCAATCATGACAAGAACGTAAAAAAATTTTGCAATGGATACTAAATTCAGAAGAAAAAAAACTTTCATAGAAATGTTTCTGAATATTGTAATGAAGAGAGATTCCCGGTGTTGTGCAGATGAAAACACCTGATTTTGGGAATCATATTTTATAGAGAGTACTTCTAGATTCCACCTCTCAAGACACAAAACATCAAATTACTCACATATACTTAACATGGAAGAATAAAATATCACAAAGTTTCACGCTGTCTAGGGAAATATCACAGAATAGCGACATCTACTCACAGAATGGCATCATGTGAACTTTAAAAATACTTAAAACTCACTAAGTGCAATCTAAGGGGTATG
>JAPMOQ010015630.1:0-17373 GCA_026543055.1 Argiope trifasciata | reverse complement strand
CACACGCACACGCACACGCACACGCACACACGCACACGAACACACACACACGCACACACACACACACGCACACACGCACACGAACACACACGCACGCACACACACATTCTAAAGATTACATAGTTTGATGACAAAATATTTGAAACAGAAAATTTTTTGGGAAAAATGCTTGATTTAATTAAGTTTTATTATTATTATTATTATTATTACGAATTTTTAAAACAAATAAATATTTTAAAAAATATTATATAATACTTTAATATAAGTACAAGTAAATATTTCCCAACTATTTAGAAGTTACATCTTTAATATTCTTAATTTTTTGCAGTTTTCTTTTAAAATTTCACTAAGCACTTTGCTAACTTATGGAAACTCGATTTTTCAATCAAAACTGAAACTGCAATTTTTCAAGGAGATTTGGAATTCAAGGAATGCCGACGAAATAAAAACAAGCAACAAATTAACTAGAATTTGGGAATGATCTCAAACAACTTCCTTTAAGGAATCCTATTATTCGACTCCATTTCCAATTTTTCTTTAAAAAAAAACCCAGAAAAACGAGAAAAACATTGGAACGGATTCTTCAAATGCTTCGTTAGCTCAGCAGTTACAAACCCATTACATTAATTCAGGGAATCAGTAGGTCACGAGGGAATTATGATATCAGTCCCATCTGATAATTATTTAGATTGCGGAAAAGAAAAACGAGTGCTTTAATAACGTCATAAGCTATATGATCATTTGGATAAAACATATTTGAATAGTCAGGAAAAAAATTAAATTTATTTTCGATACATCTATATCTATATCTATACTTATAATAAAGCTCAATGTGTGAGTGTGTGTGTAGGCCCTCCACAGGCCAGACCGTTGGACCTACAGCTACCAAATTTGGTGCATGTATACCTTGGAGGTCGGAATGCGCACCTCGGAGCCCTTTTTTCAAATTTTTAATTAGAATTTGAATTAATTAAAATTTAAGCGACATTTCGACGTTTTCCCTCTATAACTTCCGAAAATATTATTGCATGAACAGGATTTTTATATCAATTTAACGATTAAAAAATTATCTTTCTACCGGTATCAGTTTTTTAGTTTATAACGTAAGCTTCTATTTTTAGCGAATTTTTAAAGAAATATTTTAACCATGTTTTTAGCATGTGACTTTATAAAATAAAAGAATGCCGGAAGTTCGAATAAAAAAAAACTATCATAGCAAAATAAATCAAAAGAAATGCAACTTTTAGCACGTGACTGGATAAAATAAAATAATAAATGTAGAGCAAAGGTTTCTATGATCGTTTGCAATATCTAAATAATTAATTCAACAAATCTTCTTTATTTAGACAGGATATGCATCGAAATACCGATTTAATGACATATCTATAATCGTTTGCAACATCTATATGATTAATTCAATAATATTTTTTCCTTTTTCACTTTCTTTAAAAAACATAATATTTTGGCAATATCATCAAAAAAAAACATTTTTAATATTTTGGAAGCATAACCGATAGTTAAAACTTACTGATTTATAAAACTAAAGAATATTATTAGGAAAACGTGTTCTTTTAGAATTTTCCGTTCATCATCTTAAAGAAAATATTAATTTAAGGCCAATCAATGCCCGGAGTTACTTCAAGGCTAATGAATATGTGATTTAATTGAAAATTTTAGAACGCTTTACTCATGGAAAACCAGCTGGTCGCCAAAGGCGACTAGTATTTAATATTTTGGCAGCATCATCGAATTTTTTTTTTTAATATTTTGGAAGCATAACCGATGGTTAAAACTGACTGATTTATAAAATTAAAGAATATTATTAGGAAAACGCGTTCTTTTAGAACTTTCCGTCCATCATCTTAAAGAAAATATTAATTTCAGGCCAATCAATGCCCGGAGTTACTTCAAGGTTAATGAATATGTGATTTAATTGAAAATTTTAGAACGCATTACTCATGGCGAACCAGCTGGTCGCCAAAGGCGGCTAGTTTAAAATATTCAGAAAAATTAAGGTATCCGACTACGTTAAAAACATTGGTTATCAGTTTTATTATTGTTATTTCCAGTAGTTCAGGCCTTCCTCTTTCCAAAACAGTTTATCTTTTCTGGTGTGTGGTGAAAACTGGAAAAGGCAGGTGTGAACTATCATCCAGGGTCTCAAATATTTTACAACTAAAATTTGTCTAAAATTTTCTCAAAAATTTATTTTTATAAAAATTCCCCACCGTTAACATGATACCTCAAAAACTAATAGAGGTATTTACATAAATATATCAGCAAGTGTATTAAATAATATGGGCAATGAAATGAACCAAAAGTTTGATTGTTGGTGGAATGCTTTTTCATTTATAGGTGTTTTTAGAAAAATTAAGTTGTGATTTAATGGAAAAAATGCATATATACGTATATTTTTACCCATAACTTCTTTGCATTTCAACATTTTTCTTAGATTTTGGTTCAGTTCTTGATAATTATATTCTATAAGTTGTGTACGAAGAAAAATAGAATTTCTGCATTACCATTTTGTGTAGAGTGTAAATCACTTTGCTTAAATTTCATTAAAATTTACTACACACTTTCCTATTTCTAAATATATACTATATTTTCAAATAACATTTTGTATTTATAGTATTTATAATAGACAATACATCTAAAAACCATAAATGGTTTTTAAAAAATCCAAAAACAATTTTTGAAAAATTCAATTTTTCAAAATTTTTCCTTCGAACGTAGTCAGATACCTTAAGTCTTTATTCTCCAACCACATATCCGTTTTGACGAATTTTTTTTTCAAACTATTCATTTTTCATGATCAGCTGGCTCACCGGAGGTATAAGTAGTATTTAATATAAGATATATTGATTAAATAAAACTTCATTTTAATAATAATGTCAAACAACTAATTAAAATTGTGTTATTTTAATTATCTTATATATGTACTACTCATTATGTGCATAAATACTGTTCATTAAGTACATGTACAAAATCGCTTCATATGTATATGTTCTGTTCATTATGTACTTGAGCATTGTTCATTAAGAGTATGAATGCTGTTCATTATGTGCATAAACAAAGCTTTTTTATTTTAATAATCATACTCACGTTTTGTTCATTATATGCATTGATATTGTTTATTCCGTGTATAAATACTGTTCATTATGTTCATGTACACGAACAAAATTGTTTTATTTTCATTTTCATACATATATTCAGTTCATTATGTACATGATTATTTTGCATTTTATGTATGAATACTGTTCATTTTGTACGTGTGTATGAATATTGTTCATTTTGTACGTGTGTATGAATACTGTTCATATTGTAACGTGTGTATGAATATTGTTCATTTTGTACGTGTGTATGAATACTGTTCATTTTGTACGTATGTATGACTATTGTTCATTTTGTACGTGTGTATGAATACTGTTCATTTTGTACGTGTATATGAATAAAGTCGAGCGATTTCAATTATCTTACACATGTTCTGTTCATAATGTAGATGAATATTTCTAATGGAGATTAATCCAATAGCGCTACTAGAAACGCAATTGTTCGCCACATTTCTGTTCTGAATTTCGCGATATTGAAAATTCAGTTTTTATTTGTCTTGTAAACTACACAGATGTTAAACAACAGAATCCTTATTCCTTAGATTTCAAAAATGGTTCAATTAAATATTTTATAAAATAATGAAAATAGTTTGAATTTCAAGCCAACAATGTAATCTAATGTTCGAAATTAAATAAAGCTATATTTAAAAATAATTACTACAATTCATGAAAAAGTTGATCTATTATTAAATTAAGACTATTTTTTGAATTTATAAATATTTAAATATGATATATTTAAATGACCTTATAATTTAATTAAAAAATTAAATTATTATAAAATTATAATAGTAATTATAAATTTCTTAAATTATATTTATTATTGAAATTATATATTTATTATATAAATTACTAAATTATATATTTATTAAATTAAATTAAATTATAAATTTCATCACATTAAAAAAATGGATTTTTTTTTGTCTATTTTCCACACATATATGTGCTTAATTTCGCAATTGTAGGTCAAACAATCTGATATATCTAAACACGCACATACGTACGAACACACACGCGCGCACGCACATATTTTTATTGCTATTAGGTTAGTAGAGATAGGCTAATGGTCAGTATACAAGTAATAAATAGTCCTGTGCTCCCTCCTTAAATTAGAGAACAATTTCATGAACACTACTTTAAAATTATATTTCACCTTACATCCATACAGGGAGAAAACATAACGTCGTCTTAATCATTGTATTGATATCACGAATTTTTAGTTTATTTGATAGCTCATAACATCTAGATACAATAATTAAATAATCGGGCCGCGGTAGCCTGGTTAGTAGAGCGTCAGTCTCGTAATCGAAAAGTCGCGGTTTCTGTTCTCGTCTAGTCCAAAGACCGCCGTGTTGGCTAATAGCAGTTGGGGCACGTTAAATAGGTCGTGACTGCAGTCCTCCAAGTTCCCATCACGAAACGATACCTCTGGGGGTACTGAATCAGGGATGAGTCGGTCTCTGATTTGGATCTGAATTCCGACTTGCTGATGGATGAATGAGTGTATGTTTGAATTCGACCACCCCTTAAAAAGGGTTGTGTCGTGTGTGTTCGAACAAAGTCGTACTTTCCCTGAACGGGGCTCGTTAACAACGAAAGGCGCACACCTCTGCCTTAATCGAAACAGCTCTGCTAATTCGGCTTGACATGACCAAGTGACATCACAACAACAAAAGACACAATAATCAGTGATTGCATATCCCTGTCCCCCACCCCAAGTTCTCCATCCTGCATTTTCTAAAGATATTTAAAAAAAATAATTCTTGACAAAATCACTAAACAAAAAAAAACTAGATACATATCAGCATACATATTTCGATTAGGTCCATTATAAATTTTAACTAAAAATTTTAATACATGCAATGTATTAAAAATACATGCAAAATAAATTGTTGTAAGTTACTTAAACAAAGTCCAAATTAAATTTTAATTAATTTTTTAATAATCTTTTTTAATTCGAATGGTATTTATTGAATTCTCATTAAGGTATCCGGTTCTCATTAATTCTCATTAAGGTACGTTCGAAGGAGAAAAAAAATTTAATTTGGATTTTTTTAAAGGTATTTAAAATTATAGTTTTTAGATGTATTGTTAATTATAATACAAAATTCTATAAATACAACAGAATTATTTGAGAATCTAATATGTTTTGAGAAATAGTATTATTTGTAGTAAATTTTAATGAAACTTAACCAAAACGGTTAACACTGTACACAAAATGGTAATGCAGCAGTCCTACTTTTCTTTGTACACAAGTTATAGAATAAATGAATGAAATGAACCAAAATCTAAGAAATATTTTGAGATGCAAAGAAGTTGTAGGTAAAGATATACGCATATATGCATTTATTCGATAAATTTACAACTTAATTTTTCTAAAAACGCCTATAAATGAAAAGGTATTTCACCGACAATAAAATTTTTGGTCCATTTCATTGCCTCTATTATTTAAAACTCGCGCTGAAATTTTTGTGTAAATATCTCTATTAGTTTTTGAGAAATCATGTTAACGGCGGAAACTTTTTATGAATATTAAAGTTTTGAGAAAATGGAAGTGGAAAACAAATTTTAGTTGAAAAAAATCTGTGACCCTGGAGGATAGATTAGGTCTTCCTTTTCCCAGAAAAGATGAACTGTTTTGGGAAGAAGAAAGTCTAAACTACAAGAAATTACAATTTTAATAAAAATTCCTCTATGTGTTTGCTAACCAGTGTTTTCAACGTAGTCGGATACCTTAAGTACGTATTGTGCTGAAAGAATATTCAATAAAAATTCCAAATTGATACTTATGTTATTTTTTAAAAATTTTGATTTCGTAGGAAAAAAAAAAAAAACACGTTGAGAAACGCCAATAAATATTTTTTTGTCAGCCATAATTTACAGACATAAAAAAAAAGATTCATGTTCTAAAAACTTTGCTCTACTATTTCAAACAACATTGTAGTGGTCAATTTTTAGAAGAAAAAAAAAACAACTATTAAATTTGGTTAACAATTTACTTTAATTCTTAAGCTTGAAATCATTTCTTAATGACAGTTATATTCGCGAACACAATTTGTCATTGTTTTTCAATTAATCACCATTATGTAAGATTATTTTTCTTTTTTAAATAAAACTTTTAAAACTTTTTTTTTGAAAATAAAATTGAGTGCATCGATTGCATTAAATCGATTAATCAAAGAGTATTATTTTTCCACCCGCGAATTTTGTGCGATAGAAAAGTGTGGTGACATCTTAATAAGCCAGTAACTACCACTAAACATTGGTGGCCATTTTTATAACATACTGGCTTTCAAACCCGAACTTTACAGGTTCGATCCTTGGCGGAATTCAACCTACGTATTGGCACAATTTCGCCAACACCTAAGCCAAAAAAAGGTAATTATAGGAACAGCTCAGCTTACGAAGTATTTGGGAGGATGTTCAATGATAGTCTTAAACAGCAGCAAATTTAAATCGTTCACTTTTTCCCAATTGCGATTCATCAGAAATTTCATATTACGGCAATCGTCAACGGATGCATATAATTTGTCAATGAATTTCACAAATAAAAGGCGAATCCGTTGAGATTTATGTCAGCGCCCGAATCTTTAAATATTTATTAGCCGATTTTTATTTTAATATAATTTACACTTATATTTGAAAAGTCTTAGTTTTACATCTGAAATAACTTCCCGCCCGAAAATAGAACATAAATTTTTATTGTCTATTTTCAATGGCTTTAGGTTCGGTTGGTTGGTTGTTTGGATTTTTCTGGCGCAAGAGCCATGTCTGGCCAAACTGCGCCAGACTTTAGGTGCGGGTAAATGTATTTATTCACCTGAATGACGCCATTGTGATGGTGAGCAAAGATGTCATTCGTATGAACTGCTCTAAATCAGATTTCGCTTCTTATATGTTATCAAGTTTCTTGAATTTTATTGTTTGCACGGTTTTACATTTGGCTTCAAGAGTGACATTTCGCATTCTTCATGTATTTACTGGAATAAGTATTTTTTTTTCTTGGTAGGATAATTTCTTTTTAGTTTTTAGCATTTGAAGAATTCTAAAAGAAAAATACAGTATAATTTTTTAAAAATTCGTCCTTGAGAGTTCTATGAAAATTTACATTTTAGACGTTTCTGGTGTGTGGGAAACAAATTTTTGGAATTTATTCCGTCTGCTGGTCCGTATGTGATTTTACGAAAGATTTTTTATCAAATTTTGAAAATAATCCAATTTAATCAATTATCAATAAAAAACAATCTATCCGAGGGCATGGGAGCACGGTAATTCAAAAATGATTCCAGATTGAATTAGCATTTGAAGAATTCCAAGAGAAAATACAGTAATAGTTTTTAAAAAATTCGCCTTTGAGAGTTGTATAAAAATTTACATTTTAGACAGTCCTGGTGTCTGAGAAACACATTATAGAAATTTAGTGCGTCTGTTGGTTAGTAAATAGATACAAGAATGAAATTTAGTATGCGATTTTATATAAGATTTTTATCATATTTTGAAAAAAATCCAATCAAATTAAAATTTGAAATTCAGTAAAAAGACAATCTATCCTTGGGCATGTGAGATGGTAATTCAAAAATGACATGAAGAATACATTACAATTTCCGTATGCTTTCATTCTTAAGCTCATCATTCATTAAAATTATAATTCGTACGTCTGACCACTCAACGCTAGCTTCATTTTAGCTCATTCGTTAAATTCCTTACTAAAGGCATCTGAATTCCCGATCCATGCATTTCAAGATTTTTTTCTTGCCGCAATTCATTTAGAACCCATTCCAAATAGCGATACTGATAAAGATGAACTGACAAAGTTGAAATATTTGGTATTATTCTCTACGTAAATACTTTACTATCTTTTACTAGCCATTACATCTACGGTTGCAACAGCATTTTTCTGCTTTGTATGAGTGAAAGAACGAGAAAAGGACAAATATCTTTTCGCTGGGCAATGTTTTATTTCCTTAAGAGATTTCTGGACCCAAACTTTTATCAATGACTATTAATTAATAATTATTTTAAAGTTTTCGTATAAATAATTTTGCGAAATCGATTAAAAATTATGGAAAATAGTATATAGAAATAATTCAATTTTATGCACTCAAATGAATAAAGAGAGTGTATACATATTTAATCAATTTACTTAATCTTCCTTATATCAGTATTATTTAACAAATTTTAAGTATTTATTACACAGTATAAAAATCTCTTTATTAGTACTATTTGAATATATTATAACAGAAATTATAATTAATTATATTCGAAATCCTCTTCTGAATGCTTTGTGAGGTAAATATATGAGAGTAAGTATAAAATAAATTACTCATTTCTAGCACTCGATAAATATCAACACGAGTGCAAATTTTTTAAAAGTATTATTCTTAAAAAATGTATTATTTTTATATAAAATATTATCATATATATAGAATTTTCTTATTGTCTATAATTTTATTTTCAATTCAAATGATGAAAAACAATTGCGGCAAGCGATTTTTAAATCTCATGGCTTGACGAAAAATAACCTTTCTATAATATATTGTATGCTAGAAAGTATAAAATAAATTATTCTTTACTGAAATCAACGAATGTTGATGCAGGATTGACTTTGTTTTCAGATATAATACTTAAAAAATGTATTATTTTTATATGAAAATATTTTATAATAAACATTATGATATATTTAATCTTCTTATCGTCTACTATTTCATTTTCAACTAAAATATTTATAAAAAAAAATTGTTGTACCACACGATTTTTAAATTTCATGACTTCTCGAAAAATAACTTTGACAAAAGTTTTTTAAATTCACCCAAAAGATAATTTTGAATCGTTTATTTAATGGTTTTTAAAGAATAATAAAAAATTAAATTTATCATTAAAAGTAGCAAAATGATGGCAACTAAATAAAATGATTTAAAGAATCTATCAGGATGTTTTCATTCATCAAATTGATTCGCAGAAACGCTTAAGCAACTAATCAAATTCTGAGTCAACTCACAGTTCGAAGAGGCAAATTAGCGATCAAGGACAAGATTTTGCTTTGCAAATTTATCATCTATGTATGGATTTTCCATTTTGGAATCGGTAGCCATCACGAGATTAAAAAAAAATTACAAGTATTTCAATTTGGAGTGTCAGTGTGAATCGTAAATGCCTTACGACGTAAGATGTTGCAAAACGCCTTTAAAGTTAAACCTGTTTTGATCACATCAAAGATACTTCGGCAAGTTTCCCTTAAAACTGCCTCACATTCTTAAGGAATTCCTGAACGGCCTTTCAGCATGCGATGCCATTATCTCTCCCCCACCCCACAACCCTCCGAAAAAAAAACCCTGGCCACGTGCTGTTTTGGAAAATTTCACGAAAAAATGTGTGGTATTTTTTAACTAAGTTGCAAATCTAAGCTACTTATTTAAATTTTCTGAATTATTTCCAATACACTTCAATATGCTGAGCTGTTTTCATCTTGATTTTTTTTATTAACTCCGAATTATTTATCAGAAGTTCATCAACTGAAAATAAAAGAACGCTTAAATTGGAATATCGGATAGTAGACTATTTTCTTTCACTGATTTAAAACTTCTTTCATAAGCAAACATAAAATGTTAAACATTCTCTTCTTAAGTAAAACACAAAATCAAATTTAAATAAATTCAGTTTTGGTGTGATGAATCAAGGTTCTTATTGAATCAGTGTCGTATTTTAACTTTAACTTCGTTGCCCATGTTTTTTTTCATAATGGAGGGCAAAAATTGAAGACAAAATAATGTTTTCTATAAGATTTCTATTCTATTTTAGTTTTAATAGAGACATTTTTTTTTTTATTGTAACAGATTCAGTAGTGATTGTAGCAAAAATTACAGCTCTGTACAATAAAAAAATTCATAAAAAAACGAATTATTCAACTAATTACTACTACTTTCTTTAAATTCTCCTTATTCTTTTATAATGTTTCATAGTGAAATTTGAAGAAAACCGATTCTGATGCTTTGATTTTTCTTGGATACAAATCAACTATAATTTTTTCTCTTTTATATTCAGATTTTTTTTCTTTTCTATTACGAACAAATTTTATTTCTTTTCTATTACGAACAAATTTTATTTCTTTTCTATTACGAACAAATTTTATTTCTTTTAACACCTTCTGAAGTAATAGAATTTTTTAAATTTGCTTTTAATTTCACTTTTCAACAAAAATTCAACTTTATAACAAAACTGAAATTTTCATAGATTTTTAATTAATAAATGTAGAAAAATCAGAAACGAAAAAATATTTGTCATGTAAGATTTGAAATTAAATATATTCTTTCTTAAGAAACTGTCAAAAACACCCTACACATAGGAGATTTCATTAAAATGAAATTCTTCATTCAATATTCCTTACAAACAAACTGGTCATGAAAAGTTAGTAGTTGTGTAATAAACTGCCTTCATAGTTATTATAATATAATTATCTGTAATTATTAAAAGACTGCATGCATGTATTTCTCAATAACACAGATTTGACAAGAGAAAATTATAAAATTGAATGACTTGTTTTTACTCTCATTAGGCTGATATTGAAAAGTTTTAACCTTGGATTCTCAAATCGACCTCGACTGAAGAAGGACAACTATCGATTCCACCTGACACGCTGAAAAATCAGACTGGGGAAAAATAAGAAGACAAAACATATAAAACTTTTCAAAAATAGTCATGACTTGCAAAATAAGGGTTGATAGTAATAATAAATATTTGAAATAAGTCTTTTGAAATCTTTTCTGTCTGTCAAAAAAAGATCTTATCTCCATTAATAAAAACGAATATATGTGTGTTGGTGCTTTATAGGTCAGATTGTTTCATCTAAAGCTACCTAACTTGGCACAATTGTACTTCGGAGGATGGACATGTGCGTTTCTGAATGATTCTTTAGAAATTTTTACTAACTAAAAATCAACCAAAATTTTGAAATCTATTTTTTCCATCACTTTCAAAAATATTTTGATATGAATATGATTTTTATATAATCTAAACATTAAAAAATTATCCTTTCAATCATAACTTATAATTAGATTATTATAACTACCAAATTTGCCATATGATTTTTTAGATTTTAAATTAATTAAAATATTTTTAATCTGTTATATAACAATACATTTCTTCGCAGATGAAGATCTTAAACAGTTTTTATTATTGTTGCTAATATATTATACAAATTTTCTTATCACTGTAGATGATGAAAATATATAGATTTGGTTTATTAATCTATAATGATTCGTTTTCAGAATTATGTTTTTAATAAAAGTTTTTAGAGTGCTTTTCTTTGTATTTAAATTAAGTTTTAATTTCAGTTAATCAAGTAACGATGAAAAATTAAAAAAAACACGCTAATTTTTTAATATTACTGCTTTATTCTTGATATAATTGAATGCAAAAAAAAAAAAAAGCATAGACTGAAAATTAGGGAAAACCATAGCACAATAAACAGGAAAGTGCAGAGTTATAAAAACGCTCGGTATCAGAATTAGGAGTCCAAAATATTTTGCGGATGAAGTCAATAAGAAATAAGATCAAATTGCAAGAAATATTTTACAGACATTTTCCACAAACTTTAATCCTGACGAACCAACTAGTCATCACAGGTGGCTAGTATGTACATAAAACTAGAAATTTTAATCGCCAATAAAGTGAAAATAAAAAAAAAATTGTCAAAGATATGTTTTCGAAAGATTTAAAAGAAATATTTAAAATTCAAGTAATATTAATGAACAACTTTTTCTTGAAAAAAAAAAAAGCAGACAAAGACGATTTTTGAAATAATGAGCATACTTCTATTAGGATTCGAGGAATATTTTAACCTTTTAAAGAGTCTTCCTTCAATTATAGTATAGTAAATAACTTTTGGAACAAGGAATCTTTCAACAAGGAAATTTTTTTTAAAAATTTTTCTCATAATTTGGCAATCTTTCAAGGAGGGAGTAATACAAACAGAAAAGGATTAAAGCTAAATCAAGTGACTCAAATTCTAAAAGTATTTAATCAGACATGGTTAAATAAATTACCACATATATGAAAAAAAAAAATGTTAAACTTTTTGGGAGATATACTTCCAACAGTTATAGTACGTATGGTAGTAGTATGGTATACGAAATACGTAGAAACTTCGATTCTATGTACTTACTTTTTCATGAATGTATTTACAAAACGATTGAAAATTTGGTACGATTATAAACAATCAACCTTTACAAGAGCAGTCTTTTATAGAATACCAAATTTAATATTAGATTCTAACATATTAAAAAATCATATTAAATAAGAATATAATATCATATTAAAACAGATTAAGCAATGATACCAATTAAAATTGAGACAATTAATGAAAACTGAGGCACAGTCCTTGACTTATGTTTTTGTATTCTAGTGAATTTTGAAATCTTTACACTGGAGGGAAGAAGCGCTGTAACATAACAACACGTCATAAGATATAAGACTATGAGATTATATAAAACATCATAAAACTATTAGAGGTTAGATATAGTGGTTAGAGACTGTTACAAGTAGGGTCATTGAAAAATTTATAAGCATATTAGCCAAAAAAATCAATTTATAAAAAAAAGTTTAAAAAAATTAAATGTATGATTATGTTTTGCATTCAACTATTAAAGTTATTATTCAATATATTAAAGTACATTAATTTACTTATTTATAATACGTGTGTAATATTAATTATTCTTTAAACTGGTTATGTCTTATTTCAATTGACATTAAGTCAAAGTTAGTCCTATAAAATAAATTTTTTCATTAGTATAATTTTAAGAAGTTTATTGTTTACTCATACTTAATTTTAAGAACTAAATATCTTTTTTAATAACGAATCATTAATTAATTATTCAAGGGATTTATTATTTTAGTATTTTTTTATATAGAGATTAAAAAACAAACAGATATAAACATATTTTCATAAAAATACTAAAATAAAAAACGCGCTAAAATTAATCACATTTTAATTAATTTAAAAATAAGTTGCAATGTTATTGTTAACTGAAGTAGTTAACTAGTTATTGAACTAGTTATTGAAAACTGACTAGTTATTAAAAGAGGGTATAATCTGCTTAGGGTAGCAAGATACCTAAAAACCTAACACATATTTATGTTTATCTCGTGACTGTGACGTCATATAAATTACCTTCATTTTAAATAGTCAACCAACTTTCCTCCAAGAATCAAAAGCACTTAATTTTAGATAATCACCTAAAAATAAACTCACATGACCGCTGCCACCACGTGTGGACAAAAAAGCTAATCTCGACCAAACAGGAAATATGTCCTTACCTCACGAGGCTCCGATTCTGAAAGGGAAAGTCGCCTCGTCCCGTTCTTTCGCAACGAAAGTGACACAGAATTTTCCGAACGAATACCAGTTTCCTCAAAAGATCGTGATCCGATTACTAATTCGCGCAGAACATCATCCGATTACTAGTTTATTGAAAGTTCACGAGCCATCAATGTTGTAAAGAAGTAACACCTTTTGTTTTTAGGAAGTAGCCATGGCAATATTGCTCATTTAAAACATTGGAAAGCAGGTGCTCTCCTCTAAATAAACAAACATTGCATTGAATTTAATCGTCTGGTGAAAAAGTTAGTATTTCTAAGTAAAAATGCAGTAACTTTGTGACAATGAAATGTTTACGTACAAAAAATGCTTCTAAAGTTCGACACGCAAGCAAATTTTGTACTTGTATTATAGATCGGTCGGTAAATTCGACTGGGCTGATGATAAACAGAACGCAAAAAAGTGCTTAGCTTGCTTATTTCAATCATAACAAAGTCTTTTTGGAAAAAAAAAAATCTAGAAACTTGTTTTCACGGGGTTTTTTTGAGAATAAAGAAATAGTACAGTAAACTGTTTTCTCTTTCTAGGTCACAATACAATATGTCTCAGTACAATTTAAAACACTTAAAAAAATTGTAGAAAAATAACATTACAAATTTAAAAAAAAAATTCAGTCTAGTTTAATTAATTTTAATATATTGCAAAATTTAATCATTTAAATTCTATTTTTTTGTATTTAATTCTTTTTTACTACTATCATTAGCAAGAAGACATCTGAAACAGATGGAATTTGTTCCAAAAAATTCTTTAGAATTAGAAATAAAAAATAACCATAGAAGCCATCCTAGTGTATTCAATTCATTAAATTTTATCAACTAAGATATTTTATCAACTAATTGGATTGAAAGAAGTATTTTTTGGCTCAGTAAATATGTACCGCCTTTTTTATGAATTAAATTTTTATTTGAATGTGTATCTAGATTTTCAAAATATATATGTTTTTTCGATCTAGGAAAGTGCTCATCAGTGTAAAATATTTCAGAAATTTAATTTAGTTATATTAACGGTTTGTTTTAAAGCAATACAAGAATTAATTTTTGGCGAAACTCGCAATTTTGAAACGCTGTAGCCTGCTGACAGAAAGCTGTCAGTGATTTAAGCCTAGATTAGCGTCCCTTATTTTTTCAGTAGCCCCAATCAGGGCCAAGAAAACGACTTAGATACTTCATGCTTCACACATTCGCTTTCACTTTTTCGCACAGGGGGGCACATTCACACTGATCACGGACAGAACAACCATGCTTAAGCCGAGACTCGAACCCGGAACGACTAGATCACGAAGATTAGTTTTTCGTTTAATTTTATCAACGACCCATTGTAAAGGAACACTAGGGCTACTTTGGGACGGACCTCGTAATTTATGAAAGACGGTCAGATGACGAGGATGACACCTGAACTGGCAGCCCACTCTCCACACCACGCCAGCAGGCCAGATCACGAGGAAGACACGCTATCCCTATGCTAGGGCATTGGCATACTTCTCGTAAACGAACTATACAAAAAGAAATGCTTTTAAATCATCAAAAAAAAAATCGACTTCGAGATTTTGGCGAATTTTTGTTTCACAACAATTCAGCAATTCTGAATACAAATTCTAAAATTCTAAATCCGAAATTCTGAAACCGAATTCTAAAATTCTAAATACAAAAAATACATTTTAGGAACTATATTCGTCTGTTAACACAATGTCTGAAAATTGCCAGTAGAGAAACCATATAATGATGAAATTTTCAAGCATAAGTGTTTTATACCGTATTTTTATATAATGTACGTATTTATGGTATATATGCATTTTATATACGCTAAGTTTGTAGATTTCTTCCAGAAATCGGATGAAACTTATCGTGGTTTATTTATCTGTTTATCCATATGCATGTAAAAACAATAACTCACAAACGCAAAATATTATATGAATGCAAGCTAATATTCATATTAATCATCTGAATTATAAAGATATATGAAGTTTTAAGTCTATTTGAGCCTAATCTATCAAGTAGGAATTTGGTACATTTGAATACACATACCACTTATTACTCTATATGTTCGAAAGTACAAAATCGCAACGAATTCAGATTGATAAAATTTTTAATACAACATAGCAATTAAAATTAGAAATCTGTATGAAATTTTGAATCCAGTTAGTGGAAAAAAAAGTTATCTAAAATACAATCCCAACTATTTCAGTATATTGCGATACATATAAATTCTAGTATTGTGTCACTACGAGTGGAGTGGCTCCTGCGGACTTGGAGTGGCTTTGGATTGTTTTGACTTTGGAGTGTTTGCTACTCTCTCCTTACATAATTCTACATCCCGTTATATGTTCAACGAACACAAAAGAGGATAGAAGGAGAATATAAATGAAATTATAAAATGTAGTAGTGTTTGAAAAAAAATCAGGAGGTTACACTCCCGATAGCAAGTAAATAGTTTAAAGCAAATTTAACAGCTTACTTTATATAAGAATATGGTGCAAGTTATTCCATTTTACAGACATCTAAGAAGGTGAATTTCATGAAATTCGCATAGAGTGACTACATTTAAACCCAGGCCGCAGTAGCCTGGTTGGTCGAGCTTCAGTCTAGTAACAGAAAGGTAGCGAGTTCTGCCCGCGTCTCGGCCAAAGACCGCCTCGTTGGCTAATGGTAGCTAATAGGTCGTGACAGCTAAGTCCTCCAAATTCCCACAGCAAATGATACCTCTGGGGGCACTGAATCAGGGATGAGTCGGTCTCTGATTTGGATCTAAATGCTAACTTGCGGGTGGATGAATGAGTGCACGAATGAGTTCGACCACCCCCTAAAAAGGGTTGTGTCGTGTGTGTTCGAGCAAAGTCGTCCTTTCACCTGAACGGTGCTCGGTAACAACGAAAGGAGCACACTTCTGCCTTAATTCGAAAGAGCCACGCTCGTTCGGGCTTGGTATGACCAAGTGGCATTAGAACCACCACCACATTTAAACCCATGTATGCATATACAGTTAATATCCTGAGAAGAAGTAAATTTCCGAAATAAATATATTCTGAAAAGAAATTGATTTCTTTGTATAAATTAATGCAGAAAATATCAAATATTACATTGCAAAAGCTTGCATAAGGGCTTTTGGAATGCTTATACTTTATTTCATGCGGGGCCGTTAACAATCTCCTCAATGCTATTTAATAATGGCATGTGATCCAAATAGCAGAACCCGCATATTCCTACACATATTCGCTTAGATTGAAAACGTGATAATCGGGTGATAGGATTGTATATTTCGAGCTCTAATTCCATCTAAGTTTGATAAATATGTGGGTCATTAGCTTGTTATTTTTGTCTTTTGAGATATCTTATTAATGTACTTTTCTACTGATATCTTTTGAGCGATTTCAGGTAGTTTCAAGTTAAATCAAAATCGATACTTTTATGCATATATAAAAAATAATATGTAATATTATTGAGAAGTATGGATTAGTGGCGCTTTAATTGTTTCATTGCCTTTTATAGGTACTGTCAATTCTTAGAACTGAAAATCCACCACACATTAGCGCATATGCCAAAACAGTAAGGGAGAAAGTTTTGGAATCTGGCTGATTTAATATTTATTGTCGATAAATAAGATTAAATCTGAACTGTCTAGTTCATATAATTCAATCGCCCGATAAATTTGAGGCATTTTTTTTGGGGGGACAAAGAATACAACGTCCTTCATGACGTGGAACGTCTGGCCATTTTAGTCTAAACTCCAAAAGAATCTTATGAAAAGCGGAACCGTTCCATGTTTAGTCTGAAATGATGTAACACTTGCTGAATAGGGAGGAAATGATCACTTTACGATGCACACTCTTCATTCTTCTTCTTTTTTTTTTTTATCCGAGATTAATATTCATCAAGGATATTTTATGTGGGCGTC
>JAPMOQ010015629.1:0-12548 GCA_026543055.1 Argiope trifasciata | reverse complement strand
CTGCACAGCTTTGCTAATTTCGGATTAATTTATCCGGAAATCTAACAATATCGTTTTGAAATTTAAAACAATTGTCTTGTTTAATTAGGATTGATTGAAAGAATAATATTGATTTTCGTATTGGAAATGAATATATTCATTGGAATTGAACGATATATAAAGGAAAAGTGTAAATTATATTTATTATTATTTATTTATTGAACTTTAAGATTCAACAGCTTTAAGGCCTTATCACACGGCAAAATATCTTTGGCACTTTTCGTCAGCAAACGACAGCGTAAGTGACGACACTTCAAAGTTTCACATGATTGGTTGAATTTCGTTTGCGGACAATATTTCCGACGAAATTTTCGAAAAAGTTGTCGATTATGAAACTTGCTTGACCGGTTTTTGAGGGTAGAAACGGAAAAGTGCTAGAGCGAAATTTCACCGTGTGCTAAGGCCTTTAGGGAAGGCAATATTTTTTTACGTCTTCAGCAGACACAAGTAAATTTCTTGACTGTCCGACTCATAAGCATCAGCATAGAACTGCATAGAGTCGTATGAGCGGTCGGCAGCGCACAAGAGCCATACAGACAAATATTCATTTTTATTAATGTAGATTTAGTAAGGTGGTCATGCATGATGTCTGGTGTGGCAAATCATGAACCAAGTCTTGAAACACAATGTGGATAAAACAAAATAAGAGTTTATGTTATCAAACAGAAAAAATTTAAACCTTTTTTTTTTTTTTTGTATACAAAGAGAAAGCGTTGCAGTCTTTCAACAAAGTTAAATCTGATAACTTAAGAGACAAACATTTATTTTTATTTATATAGATTACATAACTTTACTATGCCTGTAGCCACCCCGTAAATGCAAATAATAAGCATTCAAAGATTTATCGCAATCCGAAGAGCGGGACGGCAGCGCATGAGTGACATGCAGACAAACATTCATTTTTATTTACTTATATTAAGCAAAATTTTGAGTTTCCCCACGATATTATGACATATTATAATCTTGCAAAAATTATTTTAGCGTCATCTTGAAATAATATTATATATATACGGCTTAATTTTTGAAAAATTTAAAAACCTTTTATTACCTATTGTTGTAATGAAATTCAAATATATTTTCTTTCTTTAAAAAAAAGATAATTAATAAAATAGACAATAACAAGATTAAGAATTCAGCAAGATTTTGAGTTTTCCCACGACATTATGAGAAAATTTTATTTTGAAAAAAATATTTTAATACCATTTTAAATACGAAAAAAAAAAAACAGTTAAATTTTAACAAATTAAAAAAAAAATTTCTTACAATTTAAAACAATACTTATTGTTGTAATGAGATTCAAAGAGATTTAATTGTTTAAAAACATAATTTTAATCAAATTATTTTTATACCTTTTTAAAACATTGGCGGACAAAAGATTAATGTATAAAAAATTATAGAAAATATTTAAATAGATAGTAGATTCTATCTTCCCTGCTTCCCTTTTATATTTGTAAAAAACATGCTTTACAATTAAAGCTCGTTTAAAAATGAATTTTATTTCATTAATTTGTATCATGAAATATTTCTTCGTCAAATATTTTAAAATGTTATAACAGAGGTCCACCTTCTTTTTTTTCCCCCTAATTCCAGATTTATTTATTTTTCATAATATTTATAACATTCGTTTCTTTTCTTTCGTACATTCTGACTAAAAAAACAAAGAAATATTGCTAATAAACATAAAATTTTACATTTAATTCTTTTAAAATGATAACATTTTTAGTTTGCTTTTTAGAATATTTCGCTGACTTTTCCAAAGCAAATTCATGTACTTCTTCATTAAGTATATTTTGACATATATATTTTATAATCTTTTGAATATTTTTCTGTTAAATTTGCTCATGTAGAGGCATTCAGTTTAAAGCATTTAACATAAAAGTCCTTTCTTTCAAAGATAAGAATTTTAAAAAATGATAAATTGTTATCGTAAAAATTACAAATTCTGATTTTTCTTCCTCATCAAAGAACAATGGCAATTTATCAGCAATCTTAAATATTAATAAATTTCATTAACTGTTTAACGTACCATGAAAATTTATATTTGTAGTGAACCAGTTGTCAACAAAGGTTGACATTAGTATAATAAAAATGTTTGAAATCTAGGCCTAAAATTGCATTAGAAAACTTTACAGTGAAACTCGGCTAAATTCAAACTTTCGGAGTCACAGTAAAAATACAAATTAGCTAAACATTCGATTTTTTTTTTTAATCACTTAAAATGTGTATAATAAGTGAAAGTGACGATTTCTATTTTAATTTTTGATGTAATAATATTACCAATATAACTATAAACATATGTTATAATATTACCTTAATATTACCAATTTTTAAATTAAAAGATAATCAAATTTATTTGTAAAGCTTAGTTATAAAATAATTTGTTATATATATATATATATATACAGGAAATTTTGACGAATATCCACATCGACTTTTTTGGAATTATATGTGTTTGGTAATGAAAATGATCAATTCGAAAACGCTTTGAGCTAAATGGATGAAATTTGGCATATGGACTTTGCACCTAATTTTCAGATTTTATCAAATTCCGAACGAAATCCAATCTGAAGAAGTCTGGATGTCAGAGAACAAATGAAAATAATAACTCTAAAACTTTAAGAACTAGATAGATGAAAATTGGTGAAGATATTAAAAATCTTCATTTTGAAAGATAAACATCAAGTTTTGAAGTAAATCCTTTTTTTTTTTTTTCACTTTTAAATGCATACAAACGCAATAAATGAATGCAGTAAATTTGGTACATGATCTTGCTACAGAAATTGTAATTCCGAGTTAAATTTTGGTTTCAAACGTTTTGGAAATAAAGATATTTAAGATACACGGACGACTTCTGGATGCTGACGTATTAATCATATGCTTGAGATTAAGCGTCAAAATCATTTGATAGATTTTGGGAAAATCAAATTTTTTTTTAACATTTATTATTCTCACTCTGTTAGAGAAACATTTTTTTAATGTTTTCATTTGAATTCATTTTATTTAATCTATACAAATTTGTTATTTTTTTACCTTCCAGCATACGAATTATATAAAGAAAAAATATTTTAATCGTTAAAACATTCGTGCTATAGAATTTTCTTTATTACTATTGGCCAGTGTTATTCAAGACATTCACGCTTGTTCCAAGATTCACATTTTTGTGCACGGCGGAGGAGGGGGGGATAATATATTTATTAAAGAATATGAGGGAATACTCGGGGGGAATTGAGGAAAATATTGGGAATTCGTGGGATTGCCACTAATTCTACACATTTTCCGTTGCCAATTTCTATCATGATATATCTGTTCAATCGAATTCTCAAAAGTGGTAATATAAATATATAAATAAATATTATTATAATTTTTGTATTCATTAAAATAATTATTAATACTACGTCTTATTGTACTATGAAGTTTCAAAATAAACAATAGAATTTTTAACATGTTCAAAGGATTTTTTTAATAATTTTTTTATCACTAATGTTTTTCAACAGCAGAATCTTACAAATAATAAAGGGCTATGTAAAATTATTAATTTTTGACCGTTGAATGCTTGAAATACAGATGCGTTTAACTGAAGGGGGAAAAACGGTCCAGAAAACGGATTCTTCTTAATTTTAATTCGGATTTCAAACTAAGAAAAGTATATTCGATTTATAGTTCGTTGATTATATGTCAATAAGAAGTTTGTATTGTGTCAATAAAAAATTTAAGGAAGCAGAAAAAATATTTGAAATATTTGAAAAATATAACGAATTCGAATTAATTGAGTTCTGTTCTAATGATAGAAATTTGGAAACAATGTGTTTAAGATCAAAATTAACATTTTAGTTATAAACCTTTTGTTCTTCAATTAAATAACACAAACAATAACACTTAAATCATATTTAGATTACAAATAGATTACATAATGTAAAAGATATTGTTTTTTGCCTTCAAATAAAAAACAACTCTCATTAAATTTTAATTCACACAAAATATTATCTTTACACAAATCATGTTTGTAATGGTCTGCATCTTTTTGAAATTCAAAGGTATGTCTTCCAAACATTTTTAGCAATTTTTTTATAACATATACATTATTAAATCTCATAAAAGACCCATACAGATGCCCCTTTCATTAAATATCGAAATCTATTGAAAAAGTGCATTTAAATGTCAAATGAAAACGTCACTTACAATTTGCCATTTGAATTTGATAACATGCGAATGGATTCCATTATTAAAGAGAAAAGTTGCATACAGTAAAAATTCAATTTTTTTTACGTGCTTTTATTAATTTTCTAAAAGGCCAGTTAGTATTCGGAGAGTAACTATTAAAAAGATATTTCGTACACTTACTACTCTAAAAATTTTTCGTGTTTTTTTTTTTTTTTTTTTTTTTTTTTTCATGTGACAACATGATCCAGTTTTCGTTAGGAGGCAATGAATAATTGAAGGCAACATATATTTGAACCTCGAAATCGCGTAGGCAATGAATGAAGAATAAATGGCAATGTTCTTGAACATACTTTAATCTCATTTTTTTTACCTGCTTTTACCAGTATTGCATTACTATTAAGTACCCTTCTTTGACAGCAGATGAGTTTCTAAAAGGTTGATGTAGAACTATGACATCATAGCTGTTATTTTCATGGAATGCAATTTTTTGGGGAGGAAATAAAATAATTTAGTTTTTACAATTCGTTCAAAATAACTTCACTCGCGTTTAATAATAGTTTTGTTTTAAAAAAATTCTCTTTCCCCCAGTAAAGAAATACCACTTTATTCATTCTTAAAAAGGGAAGCATTGAAGGATTTGACTCTAGTTCTAAGATTAATCCATTATGAAACTGTTTTAGGATCTAAGAAATTTGAAAATAGTATTAACAGCCGAAAATTTGTGTTTACAAAAATATTATCTTCATAAAAGTTTTATATAAATTAATAAGTTTAAGAACTTATTGGTAAGTAATTTATAATTTAGAAATAGTATATATATATATATATATATATATATATATATATATATATATATATACAAGAGGAGAGAGAGAGAGGAATCGAGACAGAAGTCTTGTGATTGTTTCAAACCAGTTTAAAGTGGTTAATGATTTTAAAAAATTCTATTCTCACATGATAATTTGAAATTTGTGATCTTAGATTTCATGTTTACTTTATTTTCTATTGAAATTGAAAAGGAAAATACAAAATAAATACATAAAATCGAAATAAATAAGAAGTAAAAACATGAACGAAACCATCGCCATAAAGAAGTAAATGAAAACAACAAAATTATTGTAAAATGCCGCAATGAAATTTCAAGTACTGTAAACAAAAAAACAATCTTCATAAGTTGGAAATGAAAAGCTGTTGTAAGCAATAACATTTAGAATAGGCTTCAGTTCCGAAATCGCTCTGAAATTTATAAGAATTCACAATATTAACTTCAAAACACTTGGGCATGGTTAGCCTGGAAACTTTAAAATATTATTTGAAATGTTAAAATTCAACGACAATTGAACTTTCAGTTGTTATTATTTTAACTAAACCGACCGGACAGAACTCAAACCAAAAGGATGCTCTCAGTTCAGTTATGCTGCCAAGCAAGTTTTATAGTTAAAACATTTGAAGCGAAGCATGTTTTGAAGTCTTCTATTGAAATAAATGTATGCAGTAGCAGGTTTAAGCACCTTTCGGCCATCTACCCCTTTTAAAAAAGGCCGATTTCTATTCAAGAACAAATTTTATTTTACTATCAGCATTTTAGCATATTTTTATCATGTTTACGTTAATATTCTTTATTTCATTAGTTTTTTTGAAATATTTTTTTATTCATAGATAATAATAATAATAAATCCAGTATCGTCAGCGTCTAGAATTATACATAACATTGCGAATGCAGATTTTTTGTTTTTATTAGTATTCTAATAACGAAAGCGAAATGTTCATCAGAAGATTTAGTTTAGTTTTATTAACGTCCCTTTTTAAAGCAACACGAGGGCTATTTTGGGACGGACCTCGTCATTTTGAACCATGGTCAGATGACGAGAACGACACCGGAACTGGCACCCCCCTCTCCACATCAACGGGAGGACGTTTGACCTGACAGATTTAACGTGCAAAAGACCCCCTCACACGACGGTTCTTCAGTAGAATCGAGTCTCGAACCTGAAACCCTCTGGTTCCGAAGCCGAGACCGTACCGCCAGACCACCGCGGCCTGTTCATCAGGAGAGAGATTCATCTTAGATTAAGATAAAAAAAATCGTGTATAACGAAACATATAAAACAAACGAAACATATAAAACAAACGAAACAAATAAGAAGTATAACGAAACATATAAAACAAACGAAACAAATAAGAAGTATAACGAAACATATAAAACAAACGAAACAAATAACAAGTATAACGAAACATATAAAACAAACGAAACAAATAACAAGTATAACGAAACATATAAAACAAAAACAAAAAAATAACGAGTATAAAGAAACTTATAAGGACCTGGCTAATTGTTGAAAAAACTGCTGGTGATATTCTAATATTTAACCATTCATAGAATTCGCATTTTTTATAAATTTATTTATTTGGCAATTAGAGAAACGGAAGCTTTTAAAACAACCTGTCAGCTGCCCCCCTTTCATCTTATGGACTCTAGACAGCTGCCTAGTCGGAAATCCAACCTTGAATGTATGAATCCAGCAATATCATTTCATGCGCTTATCATTTAATGATGAATAATTTTTTCATACTATTGTTACAAACCAGTAATTTTACTTCCCAGCAAGAATAGTATTTTCGTAAGAAAGACCGTTTTACGATCAGCTCTGTGGGTGCTGATCAGGTGCCGCATCAATGATTTCAGAGCTTGACGACAAAGTTGGCGAAGAAATAGATAATATTGGAAACTTCGAGAATTTTAACAATTCGTCCATTAAGAACCCAAATATGCTTGATTGATTTAGAAGCTTCTAAAGGGATTTAGAAGCTTCTTCACCTACCAGGAACTATAAAAGGCCAGAAATCTCAAGCTGCAAGTAGTGGTGAATTGAATTGGAATCTGGAAGCAGAGTCAGCCATCAACGAGCATCGAGTCCTGTGAGAAGTAAAGAATCAACAGCCAGTTGTGCAGCTAAAGCGAAGAGACATTGAAGAAGTTCAGCTATTTGGACAGACCTAAGTGAACGTAAACTGAATCTAGGACGATTCTCTCTCCTGGTGAATTCTGTTTGGCCACTTTGTGTGCTGTTGCTGTTACTAGTACCGATTACGACTAGTAAGATACTGTGCTACTGTGTGTCGTCCTGTGTTCGTCTCGGCTTACATATTTTTCGTCTGTGTATTCGTCGTATTTGTTTCCTTCTGAAGCCTGCTGATTGTATTCTCATGCCATACATCACTATAAAAACAAACTTGGCTGCGGTATCCGTAACACTATTAAGCAAAAGAATCTCAAAAGCTTTCTTTCATTCCCATTTTTATATTAATTTTTTTTTTGCATGCATCTCAAAAGTGGAAATCTACACAGAGATTAAGAATAAATTTATGATATATAAAAAAAAAACAACCTTAAAAATCACTAGGAAATATCAATGTATTTTTTGATTAATATTTCATAGCTGTAATTTTTTATAAATATTAAATAGTCGAATTATAATAATAACAGCTGTGTTGACTTCTAACTTATTAAAAGGAAAGGTCTTCCAAAAATAAAGCAAGATTTAAATTTATCATCATTCGTGCAGTAAAGTGCATCCTATTAAAAAATCATTTTACAGCTGATAGTTTAGTCAGTAAAAATGGAGCTTTCCACCATAGAATAATGTATTAACGCAAAATTTGAATTAAATAAAATAAAAAAACTTTAAAAAAAATTATTATTTTGTTACTGAATTCTAAAATGCACAGGATAGGGTTGTGTATGAAATAACATATAGGGCAAATGGTCTTCATGGCATTTCTGGCACATGTGCTCTCTTTTGTCGAAATTTTCCCAATTTGCATAAATGTGAGTGAATTTCGTTAATGGAACGACGAATTTCCCCCTTCAATAGCGCGTGTTAGTGAGCTTGTTAGCATAGACTCTTGACTTCAAATAACCCCATAAAAGGAAATCCAGTGGTGTTAAATCTCACCATCTAGGGGGCCAATTCTCAACTTTTTGAGCTGTGGTTACCAGACTTTCATTATTTTGAAATATTGTTCAACAATGAGAACCTATTGTTCTATTATACAACGTTCCTTTTTCACTAACCCTAAACTATCAGCTATCAGATAGTTTTTTAATAGGATTGCCAGCACTTTACTACATGAGTAGCGGCAAATTCAAATCTTGCGTTAATTTTGGTAGTCATCGTTTAATCCTGTAGACGACTCTAATATCTCATGGAAGGAGAACCATAGAAGTATATCAGATGAATCTAAAATCCATGGTAGAGATACTTAATTCTTAACTGCCTTCCGAGATCCAGTTCTATCTAAAATAAAAAAATAAAAAGTGTAGCCCATGCATAGGCGATTTTTTAACTGCACTCAAAGTGTAATAGAAATCCAATTTAAAAGAAAATTGTCACAAGAAAACTTTCCTGATCCTAACATTGTTCTACTTGCAACCTAGAGTCATGACCCATCGTTTAAGAAATTCTGGGCCTTCTCTTTTTCATGAGCACAGCAGTCCCTGGCAGACCTTAGCTGCCTAAACCACATACACCTTTAAAGTACTTTTTATCCTCCGCAATTCCCCTCTAATTCTTTATCTTCAGGACACTCAGGTCTCTTTTCACATCATCCAGCCATCTGATTGGAGGTCTTCCTGTATCCCGAAATCCCATAGGGTTTTTAAAAATAGATACTTTTAGGGCACTGTTTTCAGGGCTTTTCTAGATATGGCAGGAGTTTTCAGTGGTTTTGATCCTCCGCAACTTCCTTCTAGGTCTCTATCCTCAGAACACTCAGGTTTCTTTTCACATCATCCAGCCATCTGATTGTAGGTTTTCCTCTGTCCCAAAATCCCATAGGAGTTTTAATTGAAAACCTGAGCCTAGAACCTAGCATTTTATAAAGCGAAATTTTAACCTTTTTCATTTTTTTTTTTTAATGTTTGAGCAAAAGTGGTTTCAAAGACTTTGACTTAAAATGGTGCGTTAAAATTTATCGAATCTCTGTTTTAAATTGAATTTAAGGCATCCTCTGCCGGAAGCCAAGTATGTGATTGAATTTTGCCTGTTCTTCCTAAATCTTAATTGCGGTAAAGAAGAATTTATCTAAGTGGGAAGTAGATGCGAATCACAGAAAATTTACATGGCAATAAACATGTTAATTAAATAGAGACTGATGCTTACTTACAATAAAATGTTTTGAAATCTTCCCTGGAACATTTTTCTTACAAAAAAGTTTTGATTCGAAAAATTGTGATGAGGGGAAAGGATTTTGAATAAAACGAGTAGTTCGAAAAAAATTATGCTAATAAGAATCAGTAAATTTTCTTTTTTAACAGATGATTGTTATTGAGATAATATAAAAATTAAGATGAACATTCTTTTTTTTTCTGTATTTAACACGTTCACTGCCACTACTCTCGCCTGATATCAGGACCATCTATCTAATGAGATCACCCCTTCTTTGCTCTTTTAACTGCAGTAGAGAAGGTGGAATCTAATAACACAGATGGTTTGGTCGTAAAAAAGAAAGCAATCTACGAGTTATCTTGTAGTTGGCAATCAACGTGTTAATAAAAAAAGATAAAAGTTTCAGCAGAAAGAAATATACATCTAGACAATTTATCTTCTAAAAAATAATGCTATTTCATTTCATTTTTTTCCTTCAGTTGACTGTCCATTTACGTCATGCAGAACCCCCTAGAGGCAGAGAATCGGGGGAGGGGATTAATGAGAGTTAGAAGCATGAAAATATTTGCAGAATTTAGCAATTCTGATGGATCTTTTCAAAATTTTCCTGCATAAAGTATTAAAAGAAAAGTTTAGTTTTTTCCTCAGAAAGCTTAGAGCCTTAACACTAAGAGAAAAACATGAAAACTAAGATTTTAATTTTCTGGGTCCCGTACATAAGCATTTTGTATTTCGTAACATAGAAAAGAAAGCTTACTTCTCGTTTTAAGATTGTGAGACAATAACTTTTCGATTATTGCATTTTAGTAAGGAATGGTGAGCAGAAAGTTGAGAATTATTACACCGCCAATTTTGTAATAATCTGAGTTCCCCCTAGTACTAAAATAAACATCCCCTCCTTTCATATATCCCATTTCCCTTATTTTGACTTTAAAAAACGCATCCTAACGCATGCGCAAAAGCTAGGATAGTTTTTGAATCTTAGAACGAACAGTATGCATTTTGGCCGCCTTCTTTTCACCAGACTAAAGCAAAAATTTGCCTCGTACCTACAATTTGGTAACAAAATCATAAACCGAATTACATTTAATTACGTTGTTGCTTTTCTGAGTTATCGTGTTTTTACATACATGAGAATCCTCAAAACGACCGAAAGAGCGCTCTTTGATAAATTTTATTCAAATCTATATTTAGATGCTAAAACTGCGATCCGAATTTTATCCAGGTAGCATTTTATATTCTATGCTTGTCATGTTCGCCTGTTCTTTTATTTTCTTGTGAAAGAATTTTGTTCAAAATTTGATAGAAATATACAAATTTGATGTAAAGAATACAAACCAAATTCCATTTTTATAATTGGAAGCTTTTTTTTTGACATAATTCAAACACAGACATCTCTCTTCTTAAAACATGACTTTAGGACTCGGGAAGATCTAAAACATCGAGATTCTTAAAAATTTCAAGTCCAGATTTTATCAAGACAATACTTTCCCCGGTTATGCATCATACCTGAAAAAGTACAAAAGAGAAAAAAACATTAATTCGATACAGATACGAATATCAAATTGTTTAATCTGTAATCATCATTTGAAACAACTAGGGTTCCATTTCACCTTGACTTGTATTACAAATACATATTTGGTATACTTTCTTTTGATTTTAAATAGAACTGGATAGTGAAAGACGGTTGGGAACTAAACACCATAGGATATAGATGAATCTATTTTGATATTTTAAGTCAGCGCAATCGTATTTATTATAACTCGGTTATTTCTCAAACCATTAGGGAATCTTGGCAATCGTCTAGATTTACCCAATGATAAAGCAAACCCTATGTCCAAATGATTTTTATCTTCCAAATTAATTGTTTTCCGTGGTTTTCATTTAAAGGAAATTAATCGTCGATTTGGGTTCGAAATTTTAAAGAACATTATTACTTGCAGAATAGCTTCAGAATATCACATTATTTTGATAAATCAAAAACATCCGAAACATTTTTTTAAATGTTTCGTTATCGCTTCATATTTGATCAGAAAGTAATTCTATTCCAACATAAAATAAGCATTTTAAACATGAACTATTTCAAAATAAAATCCAATTTTATAAATCTGGTTGATGCAGTTTGCTGAAACTTTAGCTCTTGACATACAAATTTCACTACAAACAAATTAGAACTCAAATGGAAATTACTATGCTACAAATCAGGGTTTCTTTTATAAGTAACCTCAAATGAGATTGTTTACATGGCACCGTAGTCAGAATTCATGTTTTCGACAGTCATTAATTTAATCCAGAGTCATCTATATGAAAAGCTATTTAATCACATCCGTTATAATAATGATGATGGCTAGCGGCATCGTATTATGAAATTCCTTATATTGGCAGATGCAATTTAGTGGCAATGGAAGTAGGGATTCTCAGTTTGAAACCTTTTAGAAATTTTTTCAGCTTTATTTCTGTTTTAACAATTATATGAATTGAAATAAGAATAAGTGTCTAAGTAGGATATGTCTTCTAAATAAGTGATCAAAGAAACTTCAATATTTAAAATTCTAATATAAAGGACGACATCTAAAGTGACACCTTCCAACTTTCCGTTCCATGGCTACTATTTCTGCATGTTAGGAATTATTTATTCATCATATAAAATTGTAACTTTTGATTGTAACAGAGCTTAACATCTCTACTGTTGCAGCAAAATAAAATAACTGGATGTTTGACTATCGATAAAAGTGTACCAATCTCCAATATAGGTCAAATCATTTAAGGACTAGTTCCGAGCAAAGAACCCCTCGAGCCATGTGTTAGGGGATCATTCTCGAATTAAATACCCCATAAAAGTTTCTAGCTATGTTTTTAACTTTATTTTTTTAGCATTTCATTGATTTATTTGGTATGCATTCTTTTATGGCCTGTATTGTTACATTATTTAAATTACGTTATTTCTTATATTACTTTTTATTACATGAAAGTCGAAAAAGAACTTTAAGTTTTGACTAAGTAAATTCGCTATAGGAATATTGCTCTAACTTGCACCAATATATAATATTTCAATCAGAAATAACTCGAAACTAGAATTTATTCATTCAACTTCTATAATATTCTTGGATCCATATTCATGTAGGAAATTTACGTTTAAGGATTGTAATTCTTAAGGTTGACAAAAAACTTTTTTTTCTT
>JAPMOQ010015624.1:0-10454 GCA_026543055.1 Argiope trifasciata | reverse complement strand
AACATTTCTTCATATGTTACGCAAGCTTTGCCCAAACATTTTCGGAGTAGTTCTTTAATACTGCGGACCATCCTTTCCCAAAATCCACCGTACCATGGGGCGGAAGGGGGGCTAAACATCCATTTTATTTTCATTAAAGAACACTCAGTTTGAATGAAGTCCCAATCCAAAGATTTCAAGGCATTTGCTGCTCCCACAAAGTTCGTACCATTATCTGTATATAACGTTGAACCTCTTCCTCTTCTAGCCCAGAATCTTCTCAAAGCTTGCATAAACGATTCGGTAGAGAGAGATGAAACTAGTTCCAGATGAACTGCTCGATATACCGCACACGTGAATAGAACTATCCACGCTTTGCTTCCACCACGTAAGGAAAGCGGACCGGCCAGATCCGCGCCAGTTATTTGAAAGGCTGCAACTCTGTGTATTCTGTCCGGAGGTAAAGGAGTTGGATCTGGATTAACTTTCCCAGCTGTTAGCCTTTTGCATTTTATGCACTGTCGTAAAATTGCTCTTATAACTCTCCGACCCTTGGGAATCCAGAATTTATCTCTTAAATGAGCTAAGGTCGTTAATACCCCAGCATGCATTAAGGATCTATGAATATGCAAAACCAGTCTTTCCAGAAGAGGGTAGTCTGGTAGAACTGTTGGATGCGTAAAGTCCTCTGGATCTTGACTGAGAATTAGTCTTGTTTGAACTTTCAGTATGCCATTTTCTTCGAAAAACTGTATAGTATCCCTATACTTTTCACGTATTTCAGAGGGCCATTCTGACTGCATGATTTTTATCAGAGTCTCTTCTGCCTTTTCAATCTCTTCACATGAAAGGGAATTGACTAACTTAGGAGAGTTTTTCTTAATATTTTTGCAGAATCTGAGAACATAAGCTGTCATTCTTAGAACCTTTGTATAGCTTGAAAATTACAGGAATCTATCTCCAAATCTCTCTTCGTTTCCTGTGATTAAATTTGTCACAACTGTCTTACGCCGCTCTAGAAAGGCTTCGTCCGGAATCTCTGGTACCTCAGAACATGGCCAAGATTCTTCGACTTTATACAGCCAACTTGGACCCTCCCACCATTGGCTTTTCAGGAGGTCCGACCAATCGCAGCATCGTGTAGCCAGATCAGCAGGGTTCACCTCTCCAGGTACATGTCTCCAGTCATCTAAATTGGTTAAATCCCTGATCTCCTTTACTCTATTTCCCACGAATGTGTTCCACGGCTCTTTTTTCTTAATCCAACTTAAAACTACCATTGAATCGGTCTAAAAGTAGGTTTTAGAAACTGTTGGTAGGATAGAATGTACAGTTTCTGCTAATCGAGCACCTAACGCTGCTCCCAACAATTCAAGTCGTGGAATTGTGGATTTTTTCATTGGAGCAAGTCGAGCTTTAGCTGCTATGAGCTTGACTGTAACTTGACCTTGTAATTCACTTCGTACAAAAGCGCATGTGGCGTAAGCGTAGGCAGAAGCATCTGTGAAGATGTGCAGTGAGAAATCATCATATTTTTCAGGAAACAATCTTCGAGGTATTGCACATTTAGGTATCAGATGCATGGTTTTCTCCCATTGTCTGTATTTATGCTCAAGTTCTGAGGTTAACACTTCGTCCCAGCCTACTTTTCCTCTCCAAGCTTCTTGCATAAGCAACTTTGGTAACAATAAAGCCGGAGTAGTAAAGCCAATCGGGTCGTAAATGCTGTTGATTACAGATAGAAGTACCCTTTTTGTAACTGGTTTATCTTGGGTACAATCTAAATTTGATGGTAACTTGCAAGAAAGTTCGTCTCTGATCACATCCCAACTCAGACCAAGTACCATTTGTGCATTTTGATCTTCCTTAGAGTCATTAGAAGCCCAACAGCGCAATTCAAAAGCACATTCTTTCATTATTTCTATGGATTGAGATTTCAGTTGTCCCAATTCTTTAGCGTCGTTAACACTCGTCACCAAATTGTCCACGTAGAATCCTTCCCGTAAATGACCAATTGTCTTCCTGAGGCTCTCTGTCTGGAATTTTTCTCGTTCTAGGTGGTAACTTATAGTGGCATTTAGCAGAAAAGGGCTAGAGGAAACACCGAAGACTACTCGACAATGACGATAAATTCTTATTTTTGAGCATTCAGCGTTCTCCCACCATAAAAATCTTAGGGCATCTCAGTCTACAGGTCTCAAACGTATTTGTAGAAATGCTTGTTTTATATCTGCAATTACACCTATGGCACCAGAACGAAATCTCAACAGTAGAGGCGGTATTTTTTGTATAAGACTTGGTCCCACACTTAAACATTCATTCAAGGAGGCAAATCCCGGTTTCTTGAACGAAGCGTCGAATACTGGGCGAAACTTTGTGGTATTGCTTGAGGGCTTAATGACGGGTCTATGAGGAAGGTAATGGGCTTCCTTGGCTATTTCATGCATTGGAACAGCTTCTATAATGCCTTCTGATTCCCACTGTTTGAATACGTTATCGTAGGCTTCAAAGTAAATTTCGTTTATCAAACGCTTAGTTGCTGTACGAAGTCTGGATTCTGCTGCATCGCATTTATTATATAGAGCAGGATGTCCGGCTAACCATGGTAAAGCTACTTCATATCTTTGATCTTCACAGATCCTAATTGTTTCCTTAAAATGAGTCAATGTTTCTTCTTCAAGGAGGCTTTCATTTTTCTTCTCTATTGGATCTGTGATACCCAAAACTTCTAAGTCCCACATTTTAGGCATCTCCATATTTTGAAAGCTTAATGTGACTAGGTTAACAATTTGCTTTTTCTTTCCCAGTCCTAGAATTGTCCAACCCAACAAGGTCTCAACTGCAGATACACCTGAAGATAATACCTCTATTCTCCCAGTCAAAATGCTTCCGAGTATATCAGCTCCCAGCAAAACTCGTATGGGTGGTGAATCTCTTCCGACATCTGTTAGTTTTATTCCTCGGGAAGCAAGCTCAGAAAGCAATTTACTATCATGGATTCTTGGCAAGGCTGAGCATATCCTTGGTTGCTCGAGAAGAGACAATGGAGTTGAATATTTACGATTTAAGCTTTCTACTTTTACGATGTATCTTTTATGCTCAGAAGCAGGAGAAATTACTCCTCCAAACAATCCTTGAGAAAATATTTCTCTTCCAGAGGGAGAAAGGTTTAGTTCTGCAGCTAAATTCTTTTCGATATAAGATCGTTGTGATCCATCGTCCAACAATGCTCGAACACATAATTCCTTATCTTTATTTTGTAGTTTGATCATGATGGTTTTAAGATATATTTCGTGTTCAGAGGGAAGATTTGTTAGCAATGTTTCTGTAGATTTCTTCTCATCATCGGTCGTACTGTTCTTAGACGAAACATTTTCTTTTCCCTTGTGTAGTTCTGGACATAGTAATACATAATGTCTCCGTTGGCAAATTAAACATCTCACATTACTGTGACACTTTCTTGCAATGTGTCCAGGCTTGAGGCAAACGAGACAGCATCTTTTCCTTATAACGTGTGATTTTCTGTCTTCGTAACTCATCTCTGATAATTTTTGACAGTCTTTACTGAGATGAGGGTGGTTGCAGAAAATACAACTAAGTTTTGCTTCAGATGTGCTTGAAATTAACGAAGCCGCGGTGGGTTCATCTTTGTGTACCGATTTCTGACAATCTTTTCGTATACCACCATTTCCCTTATCTTTGCTGAATCCATCACGAGCTAAGCGGATCATTTCTTCTGATTCGACTTCATGGCGTAAAAAGCACATAAGTTTTTCCAGGGATCTCTGACTAGTAGCGTCATCTGTATTTTCTGAAATTCTACTCCTTTCCCATGCTCGCAAAACATTTTCTGGCAAACATGACTCAACCAATGGCTCTAGAAAGTCAGCAAATTTTTCTTTTGTGCGCCCTAAGCTTTCCAATGCTCTTAATTTTGTCTCTAGTAAATCGTAGAGGGTGGCTAAATCAGGGGCATTCTTACCGGCCGTAGCATTTTTCAGAACCAGTGAAAGGAGATCGCGAACATATATTTGCACGAGGAGATCGTCCCGGCCAAATCTTAATTTTAGCTGTTGGACGGCTTTCGGATAATTTTCAGCGATTATTGGGAAACTGGATATTAATCTAGCAGCTCTTGAATCAGGCACCATAGACTGGTATAAATACTGGAATTTGTCTATGGCAGTCAGTTCTTCTGAGTCATGTATTTTTGAAAAAATGCTCCAAAATGTTAAATATTCTTTAGGATTACCCGAAAACATTTTTAATTCAAATTTAGGTAAATTTAATTTTACTGAATCACGCTCGACAGAACTTGACAAAGATCCAGAATCTTTATTTAATAGCGTTTCTATCTTTGATTTAATCTCAAGAAAAGTATCTCTATATTCCTCTGCCGCCTCAAAATCGGCTTCGTATTCATTAACAGTCTCAGTATTTTCTAAAAGTAATGACGAAATATTATTTTGAATCTCATCTAAACGTAAAAATTTATCTTGTAACTGAGCATTCAACACGTACAGCTTATCGCCATCCTTGGCGTCTACTTTCGTCGCCAAACATTGCTTCAACTTATTCACGGTAGCCGTAAACGAAGCTCTTAACGATTTTCGTTTTGTTTTCAAAGCATCCATATTTATAAATGCACTAAAATAGTAACTTAAAATGATTCGTAATAGATTCTTAATTTCTGTTTATACTGAAGCAATGAAAGTGATTATATTTTCTTAAACTTAAATCACTTTGATCATCATAAACAGCATATCGTATACTTAAGCAGAAATTTAAATCATTCGTACCTGTACATCTTTTTAATTTCAAGTTCTTCAAATGCAGAGTACAAACTCTGTCCTGTCGCGGACGCCACTTTGTTATGACTGAAGACTTTCTGACTTATAAAAAACACTTTTTATTTAACATCAGGAAAACGGAACTATCAGCTACATAAATATGGATGGAATTCTAAATCACAATTTTTCTTCGTTGCCAGTTCCTTTAACTCAATAACGATTTAATTAATTAGAAAGGGCAACAGGAAGTGGGAAATACAAGATGAGTGGCAACAAGTTTATTAAAATTGATTTGCACAATTTTTGATATAGCTGATAGAATGTTAGTCGCAATAAAATAAGTGATTACAAGCATCGCATGTTATAAAATAAAATTGTTCTTCTATAAACATCTATAAGTATGGTAGGCATTTATTAAATTAATTTTCAATAAAGAAAGCAATCTTTATTATGACAGTAATATAAACGAATTCCTTTTTTATTCTTCTCTCTAGTTTCTATTTCCAGCTCGATAATTCGGTTATCTCACAAAGTAAATTGATATAATACAGGGATCAATTTTTTCTCCGGTTGTTTCATGAACAGGATATAATCTTGGGTAAACAACTTATGAGCCGGAATAGGCAAAAATGGCGTATCGCCCCGAGCTGTGTGACGAAGTGAATGAATTGTGAAATTATTCAAAGATTTTCCTTGGGAAGCTCAATAAAACGTGTTGGAATAATCTAGAAAAAGTTTTTCCCAAAGTTTTTGATATGATTAATATCGTTGCGTTATATGGGTATGCATTATTTATAGTGTCTATTTTCTTAATTCTCTGAATTCTCTATTCTCACAATTTTTTTCTTAAATTTTGTAATAGATTGTATTCTCTATTCTTTTTGTTCTTATTCTTGAATTTTTTAATGAATTTGTTACCTGTATTCTCTATTATCTTTCTTGAACTTTGTTATGGACTTTATTCTGAGTATTCTCTATTCTCTCGATTCTCATTCTTGGATTTTATAATAGACTTTATTCTTTGTATTCTCACGATTCTCTTCTCGGGATTTTAAAAGGTTACTGAATACGAAATGTTCAAAATTTAAACTTATCTTTTACGTACTTGAAAATTAATTAAAAAAAACAATTATGGAATCGATGGCAAAAAAAATGTTTGTTTATTTTTGCCTCAGAATCGAAAAAAAAAAAAAAAAAAAAACTGTTTCGTATTAAGGGAAAATGTTAACTGAAATAATTTACTCCTTGATAATTTTATCCATTTTTTCACTATTTAGATACAACATCATTAAATAAATTGAACAGTTCAAAATATTAATTTTTTCTACGAATATTTTTTTGCTATAATTTTCGATTATGGAATTTGTTTGTCTTTAAATTAGGAAAAAATTATTATTACAATCAAGATATCTTTTGTATATTTTATGTACATTCTTTTATTCCATTGGTGATATATTTGAAAGAATTACATTTTTCTTATTTTTTTATTAATAATTTCAAATTTTACTTCTTTTTTCCTCTTGCATTTGTGGTTTTCTCATTTAGTACACCTTTTATTTCAGATTCAATATTCTTTGTAATGTTAGTGATAAAAAAATCATACATCATTTAAAGTATCCGCCTACGTTAAAAAACACTGATTATCGCCCACATTGGCGAATTATTTTTCTATTATTATTTCTTGTAGTTCAGACTTTCCTCTTTCCAAAACAATTCATTTTTTCAAGGAAAAAGAAGGCCTGACCTATCATCCAAGGTCAAATGTTTTTTTCAGCTGAAATATGTCTTTTACCTCCATTTTCTCAAAACTTTGATTTTCATAAAATTTCCTAAAAAATATGTCCTAAAAAACAATAGTGATATTTGAATAAATATATTAGAGTGTGTTTTAAATAATATGGGCAATGAAATGAACCAAAAGTTTTATTGTTGGTGAAATACTTTTTCATTTATCGGTGTTTATAGAAAAATTGAGTTGTGAATTTATGGAAAAACTGCATAAATAAGTATATTTTTACCCATAACTTCTTTGCATCTGAAAATGTTTCTTAGATTTTGGTTCATTTCATTCATTATTACATTCTATAACTTGTGTACAAAGAAAAAAAGAATTGTTGCATTACATTTTTGTGTAGAAGGTTAACCGTTTTGGTTAAATTTTATTTAAATGTGTTACAAAGTTTGTTCTTTCTCAAAATATATTATATTTTCTAATCCTTTTTTGTATTTATATTGTTTATAATTCACAATACATCTAAAAATCATAAATAATTTATTTTAAGTCAAATTTTTCAAAAATTTTTCCTTTGAACATAGTCGTGTACTTTAATATTATAATAATATCAATCCAGAAACAAAGTAATGTAAAGGCCTTATCACACGGTGAAATGTCGTCAGCACTTTTACGTTTCTACCCTCAAAAAACGGTCAAGCAATTTTCATAATCGACAACTTATTCGATCAAGTTCGAAAATGTTATCGGAAATATTGTCCGCGAACGAAATTCAACCAATCATGTGAAACTTTGAAGTGACGTCACTTTCCTTGTCGTTTGCTGACGGAAAGCGCCGAAGATATTTTGCCGTGTGATAAGGCCTTAAGAATTTTACCTACGGAAATTTGTTAAATGTTTAGAATAAATATACATTGCATTTAGTGAGCGCTAATGCTGCTACTACTAAAACAAAAATGAACCGAACAACTTTAGAATAAATGTTAGTACGGTTGAAACAATTATAGCCTAGGAATCAAAATTAATAAAGAATCCGGTCTGAGGACTTTCTCAAGGGTCACTCTCAGACAAGGATTCAAACCAGGAGTGGTCAATTTCTTGACGAAAGTCAGACCCTTCACAGAAAAAATCCCTGGTTTGAATCCCTGTCTGAGGGTGACCCTTGAGAAAGTCCTCAGACCGGATTCTTTATTAATTTCGATTTCTAGGCTATAATTGTTTCAATCGTACTAACTTTTATTCTAAAGGTGTTAATATTATAATAAAATATTCTAAAGTAAAATGTTTGTTTTATTTTTAAGAGATTTGCTTAAGAAATTTTTAAAAATATTTAGAATTTTTTATTGATAATGATTTAACGTTACTTATATTCAAGCACATAAAGATGAAATGCATACATATTTTTGCTTTGATTATATCATATTACGAAATTACGATTATTGCATCATTACGAAATAAATGATGAAAGCCTGGAGAAACTTTACTTTCAGAATTATAAAAAAAAAATTCAAAAAGTACTTTCAGAATTTTAAGTATTTTCAAATTTATACATTTTATATTTTTATGTGTTCTAATATTGTGTCTTAAAATCAAATTCTTAAAAAAGTAGTTTAACTCGAAATTTTTTTATCGTAATCTAAAAGTTAAACATTAAACAGAACATACTTTAATCATTAAGGTTTTCTACAAGATAAATAGAGTCTTAAACTATTTACTTCATCAACGTGTAAAAGCTAAAAGGATTAAACTAAAAATACTATTTTTTTTTCTCCAACAGTTTGCCATAAGCTATATATTTCTTGAATATCATTAAATCCAATTTTTCATTCAAATAGTGAACTTTTTTGTAAGTTTTTTTTTCGGCCAGCAAATAACTACTTTTTTTCTCTCAAGGTAATATATGCATGTGAATGAATATCTTAGAGAACTGTTTAAGAAAATTAAATATTTTTTACCCAACATTTTCTGTTTTTCCTTTATTATCATGCAGCTTAGTTTAACTTTGTAAAATCTGACATTTTTAACGAGGGAAAATTTTTATTTCATTTATGTAAGAAATGTCAGAATTTTTCTTAATCGGGAAAAAAAAGGCATTACATGCCAAAGAATTTTTTCTCCCTTTTAATGCATAGCTTCATATTTTGAAATGAACCTAACTCTGATAAAAATGCCAGACTTAATGCTCATTGCTCATTTGTAATGATTACAATCTATGACCATAATCCACATCGATGGTTATTCTCAATCTAACCTCAATCTTCGTTGAGTTTTAATGATTTATATATATACCTTTACAAATTTTTTATAATAAAATAACCTATGCATAACTATCAAATTTTCTATAACTGGATCAACAAATTCAGGGAGTTACTCGTAAATATCAAAAGGAACAAAAATTGCATTGGAATATGATGTCACAAACCAACATTGATAAAATGAAAATAGTAGGAAAAGTATGTGTAACATGTTGTAAATATTTAACTCAGTTTATTTTTTCTTTCAAGTATGTGTTCAATTTATGATTGGAGAATAGTATTTTCAGTGTCTGAATTTAAACCGTCCATCTATAACCTAGGAATTATTTGTTTTGCTTGATTTTGCTTCTTCTGTGTGGCAACAATGTGTAGTTTGTTTTTTGAATGTCTTTTCCGCTAATAAAGTTCAAGAAGTCGAGGTCTTTGATTGCATTTAAGAACACTGATTAATTTACCTTTCGAGAGTATTTAACTCATCTGGGGATCTTTTGATCATTTGTGTGTACTGTAATAGAAAAGGCGTCCTCAAAGATATGTTTTACTGCCGTTGCTTACAGTATGTAAGCTCTAAGTCCAGATGTCAATATTATCAACCATTTTAATATTGCACAAATGTTCCTGTACCAATGCACTATGGAATCTCCTACGAAATTTAGAATCGAATTTGAGCAAGAATCTTCTATGTCTATTTCTATTGGTTCGTACTTGCAGCTGAAAATCTAACAGCAGTCTACTTTTTTTTCTTCTGCAACACGTCCTTCCAAAAATTATTCTGAATATGGCAACCGCAGTGCAACAAAATTTGGTGTGGTGACATCTTAATAAGCCGGTAACAGTCACTAGACATCAGCGTTCGCTTTTATCGAATGGATAAGTTACTAGACTTCAAATCCAAGCATCGCAGTTTCGATCCTTGGTGGAATTCAACCAATTCGTATTGGCACAATTCCGCCAACATTGGAGGCCTCGGACTATGAACTTTCAAACAGCTGTCGTGGCCCCACCTAACCGCAGCAAACGCAACCTAATCAAAGTCGTCAGACTCGTTTGATGCAGCAGCAACTCTCTTCGCTCGCCATAACACTTGGCGATATCGAAACACTGTCTTCGCTCGCCATAACACTTGGCGCTATAAAAATCTCTACAGACTCACTGGTAGGGGAATATTGTAGTGACATCTTAATAAGCCAGTAACAAACACTAGACATCAACATTTGCTTTTGTCGAAGGGATGAATTTCTGGACTTCAAACTCAAATATCGCAGGTTCGATCTTTGGTGGAACACATTGGCACAATTTCGCCAATACCATCACCACATTGGTGTCAATGCACATTTTCTCCATGAGGTCTACCATCTCTTCGACGTGTGCTCTTAAATGAATTGTTCGCTATTTTCGACCAGATCTTCATCTGTGTGATTTTCACTTACGGAAGCTTCTTAAATCACTCTTTTATACAATGATAGTAGATATTATTGCAGGGATTTTTATATGACACATGGAAAAATTTTTAGTGAAATAGTTAAAAATGGACCAGAGAAACTTATACTTACTTCGTAAAGATTATTTCTTATGCTTTGGGGTCTTATATTTTAAAATAATAAAAACCCAGTGAGAAATATATCCTTTGACATAATAGAAATCGTAACTAGCTTATAATAAAGCGTTTTTATTTCATTAATTAGTATGTTTTAGATG
>JAPMOQ010015622.1:9376-23599 GCA_026543055.1 Argiope trifasciata | reverse complement strand
ATCATCGTCGATGTTGCTGGCATACAGTTTTGAAATTAGAAATTTTTTCCATCGTCAAGCTTTTGTTGTGGACAGGATGGAGAACTTTCTATGCAGTTTTGCATACTGCTATTTCGTGCGAGCCTAAGACAGATAATTTCTTCTGTTCTATAGGTTTTCAGAATGAATCATCACCTCTTGCATCATCAAAGTATTTTCTTCTCTTAAAACCTGCTTAACTGTAACTAAATATAAGATGTTAATATTATTGTAATATTGCTCTAATATTCTATCATGTATCTCAGTGGAGTTTTTTTTTTTTTTTTTTTTTTTGTTATTTTTATATTTTAGACACCTTGAAAATATGTTTTAGATTGTTATGTTAATGTAATCGTATTTATCTGTTTCTTTTGATTTATTTTTAAAACAGTATTAATAAGTAATTTTTATATAGTGCAGACGGACGAGACTCTTTACAGCTTCATTATGAAATAGATGAAAATAATAGACGAATTTCAGGAACAGTTATTTAATTATTTTCTAAATTCCACATTTCACAAGACAAAACAAACACGAACTCGAAAATACATAACATTCACTTAGAATACAATCTAATAATGACACCCTCCGGAGGATCTTGGGAAATGTACCTTTATTTTAATAACGTAGAGTTATGTAACCACTATAATAATTAAACTATTGATATTAATTAATAAAGTTTTTACTTTATCTGAAAGTTTGAGATTATAAAAAATTGCTTTTCAAATATAATATAATTACACTATAAAATACATGTTTTGAAGAAAGTTGGAAATAGAAAAAAAAAAAAAGTTTGTTAGTCTTCCTTCATTTTTATATTTTCCGCTTATAACCATTAAAAAAAACTCTCTCTTGCATTTAGCAATTTTTTATAATTTAACCAGGTTTCGGTCATTAGTATTTTTCCTCTCTGTATTATAGAATCAATAATAATTACAAATCTGATCTGAATATCGTCTTTTTTGTGTGTGCATGTTTACCATGTATCATAGACTTAATAAACAACAATTTCGACAAGAATAGTAATTTCCTTCCTCTCTGAGCCATAACTAACCTTGTCCCTTGTTCACCCTTGCAGATGTCATCTTGATATCAAATAAATAAGCAAAACTAGAAAGAAAAGGTGATTATAACAACATTACCATAACGGCCCAGTTCAGGCGGAGCGATTATGATACATGGCTGCTACGCAGGTCATTTACCCTCTGTTAACGATACATGAAGTAATAAGGCTCGAAGAAGGCCCATTTGGGCGCTAATAGCATCCACGGTTGCTTTCTTAACAAAGTTACGTTACCCTTTGGGCTTCTTAAAATCAGAATTCCCTTTGATCAAAAATGAAAAATGGTGCATATCTTTTTGTTTGGAGATGAAAGGAAAATGCGTGATTCTTTGAAGGTTTATCTGTTCAAAAGAATGCATAGCACTGGACTTTAAGCAAACAATACTTTAATGGGGTTATGTTATTAATAATTATAGATGGGTGTGTAAGTTATTCATGTTAAGCGCTCTTTGGGGATAGAGATACGTGATTGTAACTGTTATTCCTTAATGAACTTGGGTGGATCATCATTTATGTAGCTTTCTAAATAGTTATTTAATTTGTATTTTGTTTATACCTCTGACATTCAAGGTCATCGAAAATTCTTGTCTAATTAGTTCGTTATTAACAGTCAAAGCGATAATTTCTAATTTCTTTTATAAATAATTGAAAAATAAAATTTAATAATTTCTCTAAATTTAAATTTATTTTATTTGGCAATTTTTTTAATGGCAGTAATATCAAAAATAGTATCTTTATTAATAAAGATGCATATGTATGTATGTATGTATGCTCGCGTGTGTGTGTGTTGACCTGTACAAGTCAGACCGTTTTATCTGCAGCTACCGAGTTTGGTATGTACACCTTGAATCGAATTTTTTAAAAATTCGAATATAATTTTAATTGATAATTGGGCCCAATTTAGGCGTTCTACAGGAATAATTTGCAAAAATATTACAAAAAAAAAATGTCTTTTTAAAATGTAAAAAAATCATCTCTTGTTACATATGGCACTTTACAAGTTCGCTGACAGATGTGTCAGCGATTTAAACATAATGAGCTTCTCTTGTTTTTTCATTAGCGACAACTAGGGCCAAGAATACGCCTTAGCTACTTCATACGTCATGTTCGCTTTCACAACCCCTTTTTTACCGGAGGATGGTATTTACTCATTTCACAGATAGAACGGAGACAACCTTGTCTGAACTCGAGCACGGACGTCCGGGACTCGAACACGGTCACGCAGATCACAGAGAAGACGCGCTCTATGCCAGGACGCCGACTAAAAATTATATATTTAATGCTATTAATTTAAATAGACTTGTAAATTTACCCTGCATTTCGGCAACTTTTTAAATATATGTATATTTTTGTTAATTTTCAACAATAAATTAGATTACTTTGTTGCCTAGAGTTCAATTCTCAAGCCTTGCTTTGAACTTAAGTTAAACAATTAAAATTTAATGTATAATATCTCACAATATTGTGAAACAGGTTGTTCTCTCATGGATATTTTCCTGCTGAAATATTAATTGCGTTTTTTAAATGATATTTACGCCACAATGTGGGAAATTATACTCAAAAACTGTTATGCACCTCTAACGTTTTCTGTCTCTCACCATACTTCACGTTGACCGTGCTTTTAGCAATAATATAAGAAATAAAGTTAAAGGAACTTTGTCTCTTGATATTTACTAAGTGGAAAGAAAAGACGTTTACGTCTTTTACCATTGATTAATTCCTCTACTCACTTATTTTTCTTCTTTCAAGAGACACCTCTCTAGCGTAATGAAGAACCTCGGCGACGACATTTCAGGGATGGGAATTGGTAGAGAGGGGGATAAACCCACGTCAATTAGGATTTCTTTTCAAACTAAATTGTCACTGAAAAGTCATGTTCCTCCGCTGGTGCTAGCAACCTCTCTTAAGTGTCGTTTGGACCCCATCCAAATGGTTTTTCCACGACCTGACAAGATTGCTCTTCGGTGGATGTTTATTTTCGTTTTTAAAGTTTTGTAAACAGCAAATTTTTACTGAAGATGGGAGGATGTATCTCTTTTTTTCTTCTTCTTTTTCAATAAAATGATGTTTCAGTTTGTAGTAGTGTGGTGAAGAGGAGGAGGAGGTGAGTAGAATTTTTATTGAGTGGGTTATATTATAGGTTTACTTTTTCGGTAAACGGTCATTTGTGCCAGAGGCATTTTTTTTTTCTTTTCATCTTAGAAGTTGAAATAGTATTTTTGTTGGGAAAAGGCGTTGATTTTTAGTAATAGTGAAATTTTAAGTTTCTTCTGAAAATCTGGAACAACCAACATTATTTGGCCATTAGTTTTATTTTTTATTTATTTGTTTTTATTCTTTTGGTCGGAAAGTTTTTAGTGCTTTTAGTGGACTTTTGATGGAACTCGTACTAAAAAAGAGAATATATTCTGGTTGTCAAGAGAAAATAAAGAAATAATATTACTCCATTTCGAAAGAAAAAAAAAGTTAATGCGGTACAACACAAAGTGGTAGAGGGGGGGGGGTAAAGATTTTTCTTTGCAAAACTAACATTTATAGGTCCTAACGCTACGTAATTAGTTTAAACATTAATAATTTATATTTCAAAGTGAAGTGGTTCAAACCTTCAAGTAAAGTTACATAGCTTAATAGAATATTATTCTTACATGTATAGCATTTAATCAAAATTTTCTGAATTGTTACTTTGATTCAAATCTATAATTTCATAATATTTTATCCTACATTTTGGAATGGCATGATTTCAACTTCTTTTTTGAAATATTGTAATATGGTAATATTTTGAGCTTGATTCATCCGTCTTTATAATATGTATAAAGATTTACTTTTTATTATACTTGTGATAACGTGCACAATGCAAAAAAATGTTTTCCCACCAATCTGGAAGACAAAGATGAATTGTTAGTCCCTAACTTCTAAGATATTGCAGTTATCGAAAAATTTTAAATACGAAAATTATGTGTCTTACTGGAGTGCTAATGTGGCTAATTTGATTTTTTTTTCTTCTTTATTCAATATCAAGAAAATTATAGCGAAATGAAAATTTCCACTCCCACTATTTCTATCCCCTTCAAACTAGATGAACCATTTCGCCTGAAGTCGTTTTATGAGTACCATTGCAAAAGGTAATCCTCCTATAGGATTCTACATAAAAATGCATGGTATGTTTTTGAAATTTCATGTGAATAAAAAAAATAATTAAAAGAATGAAGTTTTGTAAAATGTTTACAAAAATATTTTTAAAATTCATAATTAAAATTACAATAATTCAAAAGTTATTTTTTTTTAATGTTAAAGTATTGTAAAAAAAATTTTATCGTGCGATTATATGCTCTTAAGAAAGATATTCGTATTCTAAAAAAATACCTTTTCAAAATGAACGTCTACTGTTGAAGATTTGAAGACTTGCCAAAATCGAAACTCGCCATAAAATGTTTTCAATGAATTTGTACTATAGATATCAATTTTCTGCTAGCCACAATTTACAATATTATCCAATTTATTTATTAATAATGTAACGTTAAAAGCAAAACTCGACACAAATTTCTTAAAAAAAAAAAAAAAAAAAAAGAGGGAGAGAGAAATTTGGTCTCGAAAAGCTAAATTCAGATTTGAGATAACGTAAATTGTAGTGTAGAATAATTCTGTTAAAACTTTCTTGGCAGTTAGTGCACAAAATCTTTATAATCTATTGTAAACAATATGGCCTAATAATCGCTTTGGACCATATGTTTCAAAAGAATGAGTCATTAACCTAATTATCCATCATCTGGAATCTCTTCATGCGCAGTTTTTAAGAATCCTGATGGTAGAATTAGATTGTGTGTGGAATTTCGAAAAGAAACAGGAACACTGAATAGGGTTATGTAGAGATAGCAGATCTCGGAACTCTGTTCTGTGGAACCCTGAAGAAGATGGAGACGGTAGAAAGGGCGCAATTCCAAGTATTGTAAGCTGAAACAAAATGGTTACTGTTCAAATATTAGTTTTCTGTGGTTCTTGTGAAAGTAGAAATTATTTCTTGAAAAGGTTTTTTACATTCTTTTTCAGTATTATTAAGAAATTTCAAGAATGCCTCCTTGAAAAGAAAATGTATAAATTTATAATTCTTTTTGAGTATATCAATCGATTAAAACTGGATACAATTATATAATTTTTTAAAAGAAATTCAAAAAAACTATAGTAGTGAGTGCAAAAATCAAATAAATAAATTGTTTATTTATTTAATTTTTATATTATCTGTTAAAACTTTTTCTTCAAATTGTATTTAAAAGGATGTATAAAAATGGCTTTAAAGTTTTTAATTTTGGCTTCTATTTCTCATTGACTTTATTAGTAATAATCTAAGTTCACATTTATTATCAGATACCACATTTTTAATTTATATCTTCCGTTTGATAAAGCATATTTTTCGAAAGAAAGATGATGCAAAACCATTCTTTCTTATTTCATTTTGTGTGTGTGTATCTTGCCTGTTGTTTATTTTTCTTTTTACTTTCTTTAAAGAAAACACGGAATATTATCGAATAAAAAAATTATAATTTAATAGACAATTTTTTCAAAAAATTAAGCTAATTAAGTAACAACATAAGGTGTCCAAAATTAATGCAAAATTTGAATTTGCCATCATTTATTGGCAAATTCAACACTATTGTTGGCAATCCTGTCAAAATATTTTGACATCTGATAGTTTAGTGTTAGTAAAAAAGGAGCGAACATGATAGAACATCATGTTTTCATTGTCAAACAATATTTCAAAAATAATGAAAGTCTGGCAGGTGCTATTTGAAAATTTGAGAATTAATCAAGTAGATCAGGTAATTTAACAACATTGGCTCTTTTTTTTTTATGGATTTATTTAAAGACAAAGGTTTTTGTGAACAAACCCACAAAGACGCACACATTGAAGGAGGAAATTCAAAGCTGATTGAACCACATTCAGCATCATTCAGGCAAAACGGTCATTGAAAATTTTGACAAGAGAGTGCAGATTTGCCAATAAAAATAATGATGTCATTTGCCATATGTGTTATTCCATACATAACCCCATCCTGTGTATTTTCACTATCCAATAAAAGTGTAATAATTGACTTTTTTTAATATTTAATTAAAGTCTCGCGTTAACACGTTTTTCTATCGTGCAACGCTCTATTTTTACTAACACTAAGCTATCAGATGTTAAATAGCTATTTTTGATTGGATTGTCAACACTTGTTGCACGAACGGTAGCAAATTCAAATTTTGCATTAATTTTGATATTTGCACCCTAGAATTTTTTATGCTATTTGACTAAACGAAATGTTCAGAATACTTATGCCCATTGCCCAAGAATTATATGCATATCCAGCATGCAGGGAAAAAAATTCTTCGTTTGAGCAATTTAATTACCAATTTAAAAGAAGAAGGGGTGAATGAGATTTTAAATGTCATAAAATATTGCAACGATTAAAGAAGTTTTGATTGTTATCTCCTGAAAAGTTCGGATGAAATTTTTCATGATTGAATTTCTCCTGTAGAAGAAATTTCACTTTTACTTTGTAAGGAAGCCGTTAGCTAAACAGTTTTATCTGATGTTAGCGCTTCTTATCTTAGAAAGAAATTCTCGGTAGTTGGTTTCCTGGTGGAACTTCTGGGAAAAGAGAGAAAATGCATTTACAGAATTCTTTTATCGGAGCAAAATACGGAACATTTATCAAATAATAATTTTTTCTTTCTTTTCATTCTTATCTTCTTCCTCCTTTCAGAATTTCAATTTTTAAAGCAGCTTTGTGTATTATAAGGCTGAAAGATATTTTCCAGGATTAAAATGGCAAAATGTGTTTTCTTTGAAAAATTTTTATGTAATTAAAATAACTCTATTATCACGTATCTTTTTATTGATTTACATCCACTATGTTTTCTTTTTATATCAATTTGAAATTTATTTGTTTATAGTACATTTCATTGGTATAATTTTAAGATCGTTAGCGCCGTTAATATTTGGCTATTTTATTATGTATTTGTTTGCCGATTTTAAGCTTTCAGACTTCAAAATAAATTTTTATTTAAATTTTTGTTATCTTTACTGTTATTTGAAGTATATTTTATGTAATTTGCGCTTAAACACACTAAAAAAAAAGATAAATATAAAATTCGAAACGAATGATGTAATAATTTAAATTTTTTTAATGAACAAATAAAATGTATACTTGTTTTTAGATTTGCTTAGTAATGAATTCAATCAATTCGAATATCAATATCACTTGTATTTGTTTAACATTCGGTTCAATAATTTTGTTATAGCAGTTTTTATTATTATTAGAAACTAGTTACGTATTTTTTTTCTCTCATAGAAAAAAACTAATTCGTTTAATTTGAAATTCTTGTGATCTATTTACTTAATATGATTTCAAAAATAAGGATTTATTGTTAGTTGAATATATTTAGTTTTTATTTTATTTTTATTGTTGTTGTTTTTTACAAATTTCTGATATTTTTAATTTAAAGGTATAAATCAAAATAGAGACCTCTCAAAACATGTTCTGTAAAACTTCAGAAAGCTTTCTTGTTTATTATATATATAAAATTATAATATATTCATTTATTCAAAAACTATTTCTACTGACTTATGTCTTCATCCTGTATTATTGATATGTTACTTTTTGTGTACTAATAGCGCTCATACATAAAAATTTTTCACTGGCATATTTTTCCTTTGTCTTTTTGGCCAAAAATAGTATGCTAATCCGTCAATAAATTATATTTTATATCCTATAAAACTTACCTAGGCCACCACGTTTCTGTTGTTAAAGGAAGGGAAAAAAGCATCATTATTTCAAACTTACTACTGAATTTAATAAAATATCCCTGAGATGTTTCAATCAGCTTACTAACGTACAGTAGGAGAATTATAATTTTTCTACTTTAGCAATTTCATGGGAAAAAATATATCTACCCATTTCTTCCATAGCTATTAACTTTATATTTTAGAAAATGGAGATTTTAATGCCCCTGCATTTGCAATTCGATAGCTTCGGTTTTCTTTCTAAATTGAATTCTTCGTTCGCACGCATTTCTGTTTAAAAGTTGGAGAAGGAGGCGAGGGGTCATCTCCCCTTTAATCCTGAGTTTGCATTTTTTCCGCTCTCCTGTCTTCGTTCCATTATTCTATTTGCTCCTCAAAATACAGTTGCATTTTCCATTCATTTTTTTATCGTCTGATTTTTTTCTCTCTTTTATTTATTTATCGTTTGGTTTTGTTCAGACAGTATTGTAGTTTTTCGATGCTGCCATTACTCAATGTTATCTTCCCGACAAAATTCAATTACCGTCTTCCATATTCTATTTCTGAAATTAAATTTCGACCCATTTCTCTTCTGTATTTTTCTTTATGTTAGTTTTCGAGTGTATTTGTTATCTCGTGGGTGGCAGGCAGTGTTGATATTCCGTCTGAAAAGAAATGGAATAAAAATAGAATGCATTCGAAATTTAATTATGTTGCCAGAATTTTTACTACAGTGATTGAAGAGGGAATATTTTATACTCTCTTTTTCCCTCTCTCTATATTTTTTAGTTTGGTTATCTTTTTTTCCGTGAAGTTAGCCATTTTTGTAAAGTTTTGTGTAATATTGATAAATCTGCAGTTTTTCTTATTGAATTCAAGTTGAAGATACATCAATTTTTTTGCTCTTCAAGTCAGTTGAATTTGTTTTTAATGTTTTCTACAAATTTGTATTTTATGTAAAAAAATATTGTTAGTAATAACTTTATATTATTATAAAACCTAAGAAAAACAAAAAAATTTCATATTACTTAAAGAAAATATTTACATAAAAACTGAATGTTTATTGAATCAAACATTTTTCATTAAATATTTAATACAGCTTTTCTAATTTAAATTTAAGTTTAAATAATTGTTTTCGATTTTTCTATTTCAATTGAGCTCAAATGTTTACTGGACTGGCAGTTTTGCATCGGTTCTGCATTCCAATAGCATCGTTATGCAATATTTTTAAGAGTTTCAATTGTGATGTTAGGACCTCGCCTTGATCTTTCTTGGCCTTGGATCGTAGCTTGTAAACTTGATTCCAATGAAAATCTGTAATTTATATGGCCTGATGCATATTTAAACCTATCCTTGAAGTACGCACATTCTGTTGGTTTGGAAATCTGAAGAATATGGCGCCATCTTGCATGTCATCGTCGTTATCGGATCACTGTACAAAATTGATATCCGTTCTAAAATTGTCTTCGTGTTATTTCGTAACGCATCGTTAATGTTATATAACAGACTGGTATTCACGATTTGAATACTGAGGTACTTAAGTACTGAGTGATTGCTATTTATTTTTGAAGTATTAACAGCAGCAAATAAAAATATGAAATATACATATCCTGCCAGTGTAATATTACAGTATATTGATACAACAATCGCTACTGTCTTGTTATTGATGCAGCGCGTTTAAGATACAGAAAATAACCGACGAAATAAGTAAGATTTTATTTCTTCTCGTTGCTAAGCAACGAGGTGCCTATATGTTTCTGTTATATAGGTATATTCTAGACCTTAAACCGGTCACCCCGACCCTCCTAAGATACATGGAAATGTTTGAATGACCGCTGACTTTTGCAAGAGCAACACTGACGGGAACTACGGTTGAATTCTGAGGGCCATCGCCGGCCGTGTTACAACCCTTCTCTTGGAAAGTACATCCCGTCATCGATGGGAGGTAGTTGACCCCTACATTTTTCTGTATCCACTAGGATGGCAAGAACCAACCGCCATACTGGAAGCATTTCATCATCAGTTATGATATGTCCCCCGACCAATGGGAGTATGCGCTTGACCTATATGATAGAAATAATTGCCGAACATACACACATACACACACAAAAAAACCCAAAGCCTTTACTGGTTGCATATATGCGTCCATAGAAATCAAAGTTTTAATACTATTAATTGTAGACAAGATATTAATAGTATCTGTCCTTGATATATAGAGCAATTTCTTAAAAAGGAATTCCCCGGTTGTGGTGAATTAGCAGATTTTGTGTACGTTAATTTAAAATGATTTTTGAGAACCAGCTTTCTCTCCCTTCCCCATTATTATTCTAAATATAATAACACTCAGCATTTCAATATTATTTTTTTTCTCTACCTTCTGTGGGTTTTACACCATTGATTTAAATTTCAATTTAAACTTTTCCTTTAGAAACATCCCTATCAACTGGTAAATGGTTCACCTATCATGAGCCGGATTACATCTCTAAACCGCCGCTGGCAAATGAAGGATTAGTAAAAGTTAGGATATCCCTTTTCCTAATTAACTTTTTTCTTTCTTCTGCTTCTCTCCAATCCGATTACTTGTCGTCGATTGCCGCTCGGCGTAAAAATGAAACTTTCATTGGTACCTCACGATAGCAATCTCTGCTTGATTAACTAAAGCCTGCAGTGTTCTACTGGTATTGATTTGCTGGTCCAGATGATTAAAGAGCGCCGGTCTAGCGAAAAGGTCCCGTAACTTGTTATTTGTATTTAACTGGTTTTATGTCAGCTGGAGAGGAAAGATGATTAAGATAGGTGGTATGGCTGGAAATGTTGTTAAGTTTCGTGTGATGACACTGTATGCAGTGCACTCGATGACAACTGTATATAATGTATATGCATTTGATTTGTTTCGGGGTTTTATGGCATAGCAGCCATGATATTGAATATATTGCACCAGTCACGTATTCATTAAGAGAGAGAAAGAGAATAAAATAAGTGCATATTTAATGCCTATGTCATGTATGCATTATATGGGTCTTATTTTAAGCTCTCCCTGTCTTGCCTGTGAAAAGGTCCCGTAATTTGTTATTTGTATTTAACTGGTTTTATGCCAGATGGCGAGGAAAGATGATTAAGATAGGTAGAATGGCTGAAAATGTTTTTAATTTTGATATGATGACATTGTATGCAATGTACTTGATAACAACTGTACATAATGTCGTATATGAATTTGATTTTTCGGGGCCGTGGTGGTATGATGGTAAGGTCTCGGCTTCGGAACCGGAGGGTTTCAGGTTCGAGACTCGATTCCACCGAAGAACCGTCGTGTGAGGGGGTCTCTTGCACGTTAAATCTGTCAGGCTAAACGTCTTCCCATTGGTGTGGAGAGGGGGTGCTAGTTCAGGTGTCGTTCTCATCATCTGACCGTGGTTCAAAATGACGAGGTCCGTCCCAAAACAGCCCTCGTGTTGCTTTAAAACAGGACATTAATGTAACTAAACTAAACTAAATGCATTTGATTTGTTTGAGGGTTTTATGGTGCAGGAGCCATGATATTGACCATACTGCGATAATCATATATGCATTAAGAAAGAGAAAGAGAATAAAATAAGCACATATTTAAAGCATATGTCGAATATGCATTATGCGTCTTATTTTAGGCTCTCTCTGTCTTGTTCATATTCAAGGTTGGTCGCGAGTTCGGACTTCCCCCTCCCTCCTCCCGTATGCGATCCATATGTATGTTAAGCCCGTTGGTTTCAGATGTCCTCTGTCATATAATATGGATGTTTGGAGGGGCGGATGTCATTCCTTGAAGTGTTTCAGTGTTATGAATTCCATTCCTAACACTCCTTCCTATGGTTTCTGAAAATGAAATGTTATTTGCTGTTCACTCTCGGATTCGAAAATCACTCCGCACTTTTGCGGATGTATCTGGAGGCATTCATTTCATAAAAAAATTGAGTAAGAATATGAAAGAAGATTTAGCATTAGGGAGTAAGATTATTCGCGGATTTAAAAGGCGTAATAACCGCTCATTTGTCTGCTTACTATGTGCAAATGTAGAAAAGTGCTGATTTTGAAACAAACAGAACCAAGATTATAATTTTTTATTATCATAATATTTTTTTTTACTAAGCGAGCTTGCTTTTATCTGTTTCTGTAGCCATTCCTATGGATTCTCTCAGCATGACAGTAGTTAACTAAAACATTCTAAATAAGCATTAAAAAAAATTAATCGCCGTTTTTGTTTAGTTATAATTTCCTTGCTGATATAAAGGATGTAACACGTAGTCAGCATTTTCTTATCGGCGATTCACCACATATATAGAATCACGTTTATTTAAAAACTCATGTGAAATTCAAGCAGATATGTTTAAAAAATATACAAATTAACCATAAAAATTTTGATTTTAGTTAATGAAATCGGATTTTTTAAATTTTATTATCATTGAATACTGAATCAGTTTTTAAATTTTCATTGCACTACATTTCTTAAGATTTCTTTTTCTGAGTTTTTAAAGTGTGTTTCAAAACAAATGTGTGCTGTAAAAAATCCGAAATTTAGTGAATATATGTTTTCTTCTTTATGAACTAGTGTAAGTCACAGCTTTCAAGTTATTAAATTCAGATAGTGGGGTTTTATAAGCACATATTCTTTTATTTTAAGCAAAGTAAATAAAAATGTGTATTAAGTTTTAAAAAAATGTAATGATGATGATGTTGTGTCCGTGTGCCCACGGAAAGGGGGTGCAGTAGCTTCTGAGTGTAAAGATCCCTGAGCACCCAGAGGACAGAAGTCTAACTTCTAGCTCATATGAAGATGACACACACATTCGCTTGCACAACCCCTTCATTCACGCATCTCACTGATAGAGCACACAAAAGAACAACCCTGCCCGAACCAGGACTCGAACCCGTGACGCCCAGATCACAGGGCCTCTAGGCCAGGACGCCGGCAAGATATGTAATTATAAGAAGATCAGAAAGAAAAATTATTACGCTTCATACTATTTCTCAATAAATGAACTTGAAGTTCACTAATCTATTTTCTTCTGACCTTACTCTTTGGCCTTATTGCTATTTACATAATTCAATAGGCATTATTTTATAGACAACAAAGTATACACTTTTTTTTAACAATCGCTCTCTTTCTCTTTATTATTCCTTAAATTGAATTTCTTCTAAGAAATTTATTAATTTTTTTTCCATCTTCAGAACTTGAAACAATTTCTTTCACTCTGCAACAAGAATAATGGGAGCCTTAAGATCCAATTCCGTTTCATTTGTTATACTTGCCGGCAATTAAGATACATATCATCCGTAGACAATAATTGGTAGCCTTTATGTAATGAACAGAACCAGCTGAGCCGTGATCCTGATTGTCTAACTCGTTCTTCCAACTCTTGACCTCATTTCCGAGCCTGTTTCGGCTGATGTCATCTCCCAATTACCCTGCCTCCACTATGACAAAGGAGTCTCGATCTTTTATTCGCCAATTACTACTTCTGCTTTTGACAAGTCGCTTTTTTTCAGAGCTATTTATGGACGTCGTAAATTAATTAACCCATGTCAGCGCAACAGAGAGGCCCTGATATTCGATATGGATGTGTTGAAGGGAAAGCAATTTGTTGCCTGCGAAATTAGGGATTAAATTTAATTTTGTTTGATTGCTCTTGACGGTAATGATTTTGTAGGTATGTGGTATGATATGATATGCGAGTATGATATTTTTCGGAAAGAGTAATTAAATTAAATTCCGCATTTTATTACATAATATCAGAAAGAGTGAGCTTCGTTCTGCAGGTTTTTATCAAATCATATTTTTTTTATGAGAAAATTATCTAGATACGAGTCGCGTATTGCTTACTTATGAATATTTTTCGGTCATACCTATATATAAAGTAGTCATTCAAATAATAATAAAAAAAAACATGAATGCTCTTAGTTTAACATATCTGCTGCATTACAGTATTCACTTTACAGTTTATCAATCATATTTTTGAACTTACATTTAGTTTTATCTTGGTGGAATCGGATTCGAGCCATATGACATTGTTAATACGAACACAGACTGGAAAAAAGTCCTACTAGTTAGTTGTAAAAATGTATATTTGCTTTTTAAGTGCTTCTTTATCTGATTAGAAGCATTTAAAAAGCAAAAATATTGAATATAAATTCATAAATGAAAAAATAATACAAAAGCCTGATTCGAACCGATAAGTCTGAACACACACATGCTGTTCTGACCACCATGCTGCAATGCCATATTTATATGCTTATTTTTTTTAATTAGTTATAAAAATTATATCTATCTATCTATCTATATCTATATATATATATATATATATATATATATATATATATATATATATATACAGGGTGTCCCAAAAAGATT
>JAPMOQ010015618.1:0-21870 GCA_026543055.1 Argiope trifasciata | reverse complement strand
AGCCATACTGAACGTAGCAGTGTCGACAAGATTTGTTGTGGTCGACTACTGAATAAGTATTGTCCAACCTTACATTGACCTTCTTCTTCTTGTATACAGCCGACCACATAGCCACACTGAACGTAGCAGTGTCGACAGGATTTGTTGTGGTCGACTGCTGAATAAGTATTGTCCAACCTTATATTGACCTTCTTCTTCTTCTTGTATATAGCCGACCACCCCGCCACCATTGAACGTAGCAGTATTGATAGGATTTGTTGTGGTCGACCACATTTTGTTTAAGTAATACTAGGATTAATTTGAGACAGACCTCGTAATTTCGAACTGTGATGGAGGACGATACTTGTGCTGGTACCCCCTCTCCGAGATTCTGTACTACACCATTGAGAGACTTTTGTTCAGACGGAATCAACGTGCATCAGACTAGTTTACACAACAATTCCTTATTACCGGGTGTCGAACTTGAAGCCCTCCAGTTCTGAAGCCGGTGCTAAACCTACTCATTGCGATTGAGCGAGATTTTTAGTAATCGTTTTACACTTTCCTGAGTTGGTAAAAAGCTAATTTTAAGTTCATTAGGAAAATGTCTATCCATCTGTTTGTTCGAGACAAAGACAACTGAAAAATACTTTGAGCTGGATAGATGGAATTTTGTTTTTGATTTAACACCAAAGTTGTAGATTTCTATCAAATTATGAACAAAATTTGATCTGAAGAATTCTGTCTGTCCAGCTGTTCGAATATGTGTTAAAATGATAACTAAAAAAGGAAATAGGGAGATAAAATTCAGAACACAGATTTAACGTTTATAGATTAGACATTATCACTAAGTGAGTCAAATCCATTTAGGAGTTAAAGTTGTCTATTCTTTCAAAAACATGTGGACGCATTAACTCAAAAACGCACTGATTTGATGATATCAAATTAAGTTATAGTAGTATTTTATGCCCTATAAGTATATTTTGTGACAAAGTTTTATTTTAATCGATTAGAAAAAACGCATCTAAAACAAAAATTTGATTTGTGGATTCTAATAACTACATGATAGGGATTAATTGCCAAAAATCTTGCCAAAGGTGATACTATAGGTTCAGTAAAAATACTAAATTCCTTAAATAAAAATCCTACTTCAAAAATAATTTTTTTCAACATCCATATCACATCACAGTTCTTGCAATTTCCAGATAGTATGCCAATCTAAAAATACTATCATATTAAACGCTTCCATTGTTGTATTGTTCCAAAATAATTTATTGCCTGAAATTAGCCTGCTATGCTAATGATTTGCTATTAAATGCATCTTGTGTAAACAGCAAGCAAATTAGAGTGGCGAACTGAAATTCACAAAATGGTATTTAACATTTGGTTGTCCAACCATCGCAGTTTTCTTACCCATTCGATTTTACATTTTATTATACACTTATTAAGAATTACTTTAAGTCTTATCTTACCGTTTCTGACTTTAATCCAAGTATACAAGCTATTTTTTCCTATATGCTATTTCAAATTCCAAGTATACAACTGTTTTTGTCCTATATTCCAAGTATACAAGCTATTTTTATCTTTTTTCTTTCGTTACAATTTTTTTTTGGGGGGAGGTATTTAATTTTGTTGTTTGAATCATTCATTTGAAACCATTTATTTACATTTGCTGTTAATTTAAAGCTCAATTTGCAAAGATATTTTTCATTGATTTATGGAAATTCAAGTCATTTTTTTAATTGTTTCTGTAAACTTAAATGTCTATTATTTCTGTCTATACTTTATTCTTTTTCTGTTATTAAGATCTAAAGTAGGAACATTCTGTTTAAATTTCCATATTTCGCATTCATTCACTTGCTTTTCGTTTTTATTCAATTTCAATTACTATTTCGTGCTTGATAGGTAACTATTTAAATCAACTTCTTTTGCGTTTTGTTTTATGTTATCTTTGGTGATTAATTATATTGTTTGATTCATTAATTTGAAACCATTTATTTACAATAGATGTTAATTTTAAGTGCAGTTTGCAAAGTAATTTGTCATTGTTACAATGAAAATAAAGCCTTTTTTCATATTACTTAAAACATGTAAGCATTTCATTTTGCTTCAATCTTTAAAAGCTGAAGTATAAAAATTCTATTTATCTTTAATTTTTTTTATAAACATTTTGCATGCTGTTGGAAATAATCATGTTATAAAAGCCAACTGCCCTGCAGTAATTTAATGCTACAAAGAACATAGTACAAGGGGTAATCCGAAAAAAAAAAAACACGCTTACAAACTGCTTTGTTAATAATAGACACATGTTACAAATGGTTCTTAGGGGTGTGGTAGCCTGGTTGGTAGAGCGTCAGTCTCGTAACCAAAAGGTCGCGAGTTCTGTCCTCATCTCGGCTAAAGACAGTCGTGTTGGTTAATGACAGTTGGGGCACGTTAAATAGGTCGTGACTGCGAAGTCCTCCAAGTTCCCATAACAAAAGATACCTCTGGGGGTACTGAATCAGGGACGAGTCGGTCTCTGATTTGGATCTAAATTCTGACTTGCTGATGTATGAATGAGTGCATGAAGGAATTCAATCGCCCCCTAAAAAGGGTTGAATCGTGTGTGTTTGAGCAAAGTCGTCCTTTCACCTAAACGAAATAATAATAATAATAACGAAAGGCGTACACCTATGCCTTAATCTAAAGAGCTCTGCTAATTTGGCACGGTATGACCAAGTGGCATTAGACAACAACAATGGTAATTAAGAGACATATATATTTATCACACCGTCGGACGAATTTGTTTAACCCATCTTGGTTATAATCAGGTCTCTGGCTATAGAGCCAGTTCTTGACACCGTCTTGTTCATCACCGTCTAATATGAACTTTGTTTCGAATAAGCGTTTCTTCATTGTCTGTGAAAAGAAATAGTCACTGGGATCCAAATCGGAGCTATGTGTGTGTGTGAGGGGATCTATAGACCTTCCACTTAAAAGTGTCCAGTAATCTCTCAGCCCGCTTCTAAATAACGACGCTATTTCGATACTTGTTTATACTCATTGCTTTGAACCGTACACTTCAATGAATGTCCGATGGTGACCCATTCTTGGTCTACAGAAAACGCATCATGGTTCGTACCTCTAGGTGAGACAACATCTCTATCGCTGTTTCAGGTCTCAGTATTTACACTATCTGCTCGAACGGTCAGTCTAAGACAGTCAGACCATCTACCTCCACTCTGGGTAACAATATTCCCTTCCACAATTTCGATTTCCCATATATTGCTGCTTGTAAATTTTTTTTTGAGTCACCTTTCGTATATTATGAGAATAATAGAAAAGTGGACTTACACCACTGCGCAAGATAACATGCATTAAATACCTACTCAGTGATGTTTTCTATGCAATTATGACGTGTATTTTCACTTCATTAAAAAGATAAAAGAAAATAAATGTAAAACTATTAAAGTAATGATGTTTAATTTTATATCTCACTTTCAGTTTAAAATGTTGAAAGGATCATGAATATTATTACGGAGAGCTCAAATTCTGAAAATCAAAGTTCCTAATCGGAGAAACAATCCAACAGGTTCAATAGCAATTTCGAGGATAAATTGATTTCAATGAGTGAATTTCAAAAATGCTTTGATGATAATACAGTGTCCGTGTTTCCACTGAAAGGGGGTGCCGTAGCTTCTGAGGGTAGAGACCCCTGAGCACCCAGAGGGCAGAGGTCTGACTTCTAGCTCAAATGAAGGTGATACGCGCACATTCGCTTGTACAACCCCTTTTTACAGGGGGGCACATTCACGCATCTCACAGATAGAACACAGAACAGTCATGCCTGTACCGGGACTTGAACCCGGGACGCCCAGATCACGGGGAAGACACGTTACCCTTATGCCAGGACGCCAGCTCGAAAAGGCTTTAAAAATTTTAATTGAAATTTTGACCAATAACAAATCAAGCACGATTTTGAGATTTCATGCAATAACTTCCTAAAAAATGACCTCATTTAATTAGCTTCCCCCTATTTTAAAAATAATATTTTTTCGTTCTAATGATATTAATTTACCAGTTAATCATTTTCTTGGTTTCAATAAATTTTAAAAAATGTTGAGAAATGTGATTTTTAACATTGTTTTTAAATATGCTAAAAGTAAAATAAGTTTCTTTTTTAAATTTAATTTCTGTATCTTATGTTTTTCCTGCAGGAAAAAAAAATGTACGATGTATCTTTTATTTTTCTGTATTAATTTACAGGAAGATTATCTTCCTTTTTTTTCGTATTTCGTTAACGGCAGTTTTAATTAGTGTATTATTTAGACTTTAAATTCAATAAATTTCAAAAAACGAAATCGTAATTATAGTGATTTGTAACAGGATTTTCTTTTCTTAATATAAAAAAGTAATTCTTTTTTTATTGTTCAGCCAATCTTTTAGTCCAAAGTTTTTTTTCCATCCATCACTTAAAATAAAAATACGAGTTTTTCTTCTTTATTTGCTCCCAGAGTAAATCACAGTGTAAAATTAATTCTTTCCATTAAGTTTTGAGACAATTCCGTAACATTCACGAATTCCGAATTTACTACGATTTTCAATCTATATATTCAGTCATTGTATATTCGATATGATTTTAATTGATATGTTGATATATAATTTCCGTTATTTACGTTTAATTGAAACTATTCTTCAATGTTAGACAAATAATGTATAATAACTATTATTTAAATTGGGAAGTGAGTAACCATAATAAAAAAATAATAATTTTCACTGACTTTTATTATTATGTGATAACATGATCGTACTTTCATTAGGAGGCTTTGAATAATTGAAGCTCTAAATCCCGTAGGCAATGAATGAAGCATAAGTGGCAATATTCATCAGCATTTTTTAATCGAATATATTTTTTTACCCTCTTTTACCAGTATTGAATTATTATTATGTATGCTTCTTTCAAAGCAAAGGCGTTTTCAAAAGGTTGATCTGCTTTTAATTGTATTGCTTTATTATTACGTACGCTTCTTTGACAGCGTATGCGTTTCCAAAAAGTTGATGTCGAACCCTGACACTATAGCTGTTATTTTCATTGAATGTAATTTTTTTTCGGGGGAAATTAAATAATTTAATTTTTTAATATGCTCAAAAAAGCTTCATTCACATTTAATAGCAGTTTTCATAAAAGTATTTTCTCATTTCCCCTGTGGGGAAATATACATTTTTGAGTGAGAAACATTGAAGGATTTGACTCCTGTTCTAAGATTAATCTATTATGAAACTTTTTCAGAATCTATAAATTAATGAAATTAAAGAATGTATAGATATATATATATATATATATATGTATGTATGCATGTATGTATGTATGTATGTATGTGTGTGTGTGTGTGTGTGTGTGTGGATATAGACAGACAGAGAAACCTCGTGATTGTTTTAAACTGGTTTAAACTGTCAATGACTTAAATTCAGACAGATAATGAATTAAAAATATTGTTCTCACATGATCAATTGAAATTTGCATTCCACTTTTATAAATATATTTTATTTTTTATTTATAGTATTTGGAATACATTTTGACTGAAAAAGGAGTTTAATCTCAAGTCAATTCATGAGTTTATTATTCATTTGTTTTGTTATGCATGATACATCAACAACTTAACTGTTTAACTTATGAAGATGTGAAACAGTCATTCCTTTTTTTTTTTAACTCGCCAAAATTCGAATCAAACAATTGCATATTATCTTTTTTCCATATTTCTTATTTGAATCTTAATTTTTTAATGCTTTTATCGATTAAGGTTAAAGTATCCAACTACGTTCAAAAGAAAAATTTTAAAAAATTGGATTTTTTTAAAAACCATTTAAAGCTATGATTTTTAGATGTATTGTCAATTATAACACAAAATACTAAAAATACAACAAAGTTATTTGTAAATATAATATAACAATAATAATTTTCTTCCCACACAAGATATAGAACATAACGATGAATGAAATGAACCAAACTCTAAGAAAAGTTTTGAGTTACAAAGACCTTATGAGTAATAGTACACATGTATATGCATTTTTTTCTAGAAGTTCACGACTAATTTTTTCTAAAAACACCTAAAAATGAAAGAGTATTTCACCAACACTAAAACTTTTGGTTCCTTTCATTGCCCATATTATTTAAACACACGCTGAAATTTTTAAGTAAATACCTCTATTAGTTTTTGAAATATTATGTTAACGGTGGAGAATTTTTATGAAAATTGAAATTTTGTGAGCATTGAAATGAAAGAAGACAAATTTTAGCCGAAAAAATATGAGAGCCTAGATGATAGATAAGACCTTCCTTTTCCTAAAAAAAGATAAACTGTTTTGAGAAGAAGAAAGTCTGAACTTCAAGAAATAACGATTAAAAAAATTCGCCAATTTGGTCCATAACCAGTATTTTTAACGTAGTCGGATACCTTAAGATACCATTTTTAAATTAATCCTCTAAATACAATATGCGAAGGCTGTATTTTATCATTGCCTTTCAACAATACACGAAAACAAATGTGGATAAAGGAAATATAAAACATCTTGCTAATTAAAAAATGAAAATAGATTCGAATTTCTGTGTCAACATATTATCACACAACAGCTTCTATGAAATAATGATCTATTTTATATTCCCTTAAAACTAATTCATCATAAAAATGTTACGGTACACAAAAAAATGCCATTATTATCACTGTAATACCTGTATGTATAAACATTATTGTGGAAATCTATAAAAAATATTGTTGTAAAAAATGTTTTAAATTATTAAAGTCAGAGAAAAAATTAAACAACAACAAAATTGTCTTTGTAAAGCTAAATGTTGAATTATTTCAAAATAATGTAAAAATGGTTTCTGGAAAATACAGGGTGTCTATAAAAGACTCCGGGGTTTTGTGGCAAAATATTTTAATGAAATAAAAAACATACATACATGTTTTATACATGACTGAAAAGCTTACATTTTCAAGTTTTTTTTAACAATTAGTAAAGTTCTATATGAGCCCCGTTAGTGGCACGGCAGACGTCTAAACGGTATTCTACCTCTTCCCATGTCCTGGCGAGCATGTCTGGGGGGAAGGTTGCCACACAATTGACTATTCGTTCCCTGAGATGTTGAACATCACGAATTTTCTCTGCATACACAAGATTCTTGATATGCCCCCAGAAGAAAAAATCCAACGGAGTCAGCTCCTTGGAGGCCATGGAATAGGTCCTTCCCTTCCGATCCACATGTTGTCGAGCCGAGCGTCTAATGCCTCACGCACACGTAAACTAAAGTGTGGCGAGGCCCCATCTTGTTGAAAGTAAACGAAACCCTTCTCCACCTCAATGTCATCTAACTGAGGAAAAAGATACTCCTCCAACATATCACAGTAGACATCACCATTGATATTTCTTTCAATAAAAATAAACGGACCTATGATTCTGTCATGCATAAGCGCACAACAAACATTTACTTTGGGCGTGTCGCTTTCGTACTCGACGAACTCATGGGGCGGCTCAGAACCCCAAATTCTGCAATTATGCCGGTTTACGTTACCATTCACTTGAAAAGAAGCTTCGTTACTAAAAATTACACTTTTTAAAAAACCATTAGTGTCATCAATTTTATTTAGCATTGAAACAGCAAAGTCGTATCTCTTAACCTTGTCTGCTGGTTTGATGTGGTGTACAAGTTGAATCTTGTAAGCAGTCAAACGTAGTCTTTTATGAAGTACCTTACCGACAGTTGATCTTGGTAACCCCAACTCCAGGCTGCGTCTTGTCAACGATTTCTTAGGGCTTCGAAGGCATGAAGGTGGGATTCTGTCCACTTTCTCTTGAGACACACTCGGCCTACCCGGCGACTTTTGTTTCAAAACAGTTCCTGTTTCCTTAAATGTACTGAAACATTGACAAATGGTTTTGTCAGAAAGCGGCTTAACACCATAGTTACGTCGAAAGTTTCTTTGTACGGTAACTACAGACTTCGTTTCTATGAGCCAAATAACACATTGAGCCTTTTGTTGCGGAGTCGCCATCATTTCAAGGTCAACGCCCTGCAGCGCCGCCAACAGTTGATGCAAACATTCCCAATTCGTATGAGTAAAACTTTTTGAGCTACTCTTTTTAGAGAAATCGACTAAATTTTGCTATCTTTTATAGTTAGTGAGATATGAATTTTTAAAACCCCGGAGTTCTTTTATAGACACCCTGTAATATTCTTCGTAATAACTAAGGAAAAGAGTTAATATTTTGAATATTTTTCTTAATTATAAATCTAATTAAAACTTCCAAATATTCTTTTTTAATCAATATCTACTATCCAAGTAAATAATGTACAAAATTTTCTATTCATACAAGCTATGTGCCAAATTTTATAGCTTGAATTCAAAGAGCTTTGCATGATTTTTAAAATCAAACATACCCCGTTATCTATACTGCAATTAGCAAGGTTATAAAGCATTATAGAAAAATATTTTTCTCAATGCATTGAAGTAATTTTTTAAAACCATAATTCAAATTATTTGTATAAAACTATTTTTTAAAAAAGCAGTTACAATTCACTGCTGAATGTATGATCTTCGTCTCATCTTTCCAAAGATGATCTTAAAAAACGTTACTATTTCAGAAGAGAAAGATTTGAACGCAAAGACAGATGACGAATTTCTTATGCGGTTTCTACGAGCCAGAAAATTTAACGACGAACGAGCTGCCAATTTAGTTAAAGATCATTACAGGTGAGTACACTTCTCATTGAACCTTAAAATACCACTTGTATTTTCCTTTCCTTCATTATTCATACGATTGACTCGTCTCCGTATAGGGCATACCCGTTTCCCTCACAAACACCTAATTTTTAGCGAAAATGCACCTGTGTGCAACAGCTGCCGGGTTCAGTTTACTGTTCATCATATTTTAATTGACTGCCCTATCTTTAATACTTATCATTCTCACTTTTTGACCACGTCTTCAACATAAAAAGACTTGGTGGGTGAAAAAAAAACCCCAAAATTTTTTTAATTCCTAAGAGCAATTGGTTTTTTTTATGCGCATTTAGTTTTTTTTTAAATCCTGTTTGTGTTAAGCATTGTTAATATAGTTCTTGTTTTTTGCGTCATTATATAAAAATGATATACTTATAAATTTAAGATACTAAAATAATTTGACACATCAATTTCATATTTTTATCTTATGACATCTGTTTTTTAACAAATGAGTTTTACAGAAACATGTTTTATACTTTTACCTTTTGTTTGGCGCAGTTTAGCCAAACATGGCTCTTGCGCCAATAAACCATATACAACTACAACTCATTATTCATACGAACAAAATATACTTTTATGTAAGAATTGTCTAAATATTCTCCTTTGATACTGAGATGACGTGCTGAACCTTTTGATAAAGAAACGATGTCCCTCTCCATTAAATGAAAAAACATCTAGTTCTCGAAACTACTCTAATTGTAACTAAACTGCTAAATCAACAATTTTATGATTCTGAATGAAAGTTTAATGTATTCACGAAAAGTGTGAACTCGTTTGTTTTTAAACAAGGAAATTTGTGAATTTTAATCTGTAGCATCACTATTTCCTAGCAATATTATTGCTTAGAATTCTCAAATTCAAGAATTCCGACATTGGTTCACATCTGCCAATTTTAAAATTTGATTTTCTGTATGTTTGCAAAACATTCAGTTTGATTTGTTGAATGTTTGCCAATTAAATCTGATTTGTTGAATGTTTACCAATTAAATTTGATTTGTTGAATGTTTGCCAATTAAATTTGATTTTGTTGAATGTTTGCAAAATATTCAAACTGAATTGTGAAATGCTTGCCAAATATTCTGTTTGATTTGTTAAGTGTTTGCCAGTTATTTTATTAGATTTGTTGAATGTTTACCAAATAGTCAATTTATGACTCAGTTTATTCAAAACCAATTACTGCTGGCTATTATCTAGTTCGAAGAAGAATTTTTTTATATTTGATCTCGTTTGTGTTATTTAGATATAAAGGCATCTCATTTGTTATGTCAAATTAGCAGACATTAATGATCTGCTATTTTAATTGTGTTACATACATTCCATTGCTCTCTATTTTAATATTTTTATTGATAATCAATCTTAAGATGACATACCGATATTAATTTTCGGTACACTTAACTTTCACGCTATGGTAGCTTCAGTGTTTTTATTCGTCTCGCAAACCATTAAGATATTAAACAAAATCCTTCTCTTTTCAGTAATGACAAATCACGTGCTTAAATATTTAAGGAAACATTAAAAACGATTTGAATTTCAGGGCAACCACTGTAATCTTTTGGTTTGCTCTATTTTATGCCGTAAAAATTTAAAAATTGTTGAAATTCGAAAAATATTCGCACAATTATTAAATTGGCATTATTAAAAAGGCAATTTTTGAAATGGTTTAAAACTTATTATTGCTCAGTACACTTTTCGTAATCTATCACAAAAAGACACCAAAACTGAACTTAATTAATCTACTAATTAAAATTTTAAAACATATAGACTAGCTATTCATTTCCACTCTACAAGATTTATGCGTTTACAATTTGGTATTTGTAGGTCAAACATTTTGCCTATAAAGCACCAAATTGATACACAGATATATCAACTTTCCCATTCATCTTTATTGTTAGTCTATATGGAGGGCATTCAATTTTTTAAAACGATGTTACGTGCCAAATTTGTTTAATTTTTAAAAAACGTTTCGGATAATTTTCATGTCAGGTGGCTCGAAAGACGCATTTCGCTAATAGTATGGTTTATAACCACTATTGTGTTAAAGAAGGTAAAAATTAAACTGACATTCAAGAATGAAATGAGAATTAAAACAGTTTATAGGAATTCCAATGGAATATTTAGACGGAAAGATTTTTGCACATTTACGAATCACTCCATAAATGTTGATTTTTTTATCCGAAAGGAATCTTTTTTAATAAAATGTACTTAAATTACTTCCAACGTGGAGTTTTTACTTTTAGTTTTACATTATTTTCGCTACCATTATCAGTCTAACAGTTCGTACAAGGAAGGGGCATCTCCTCTTTCATTATTATTATTTTAAATTTTACAATTGACTTCCTCCAGCGATAACATATTTAAATATGAGAGAAATAACAAATGCTATGATTTGATTCAATTTAGAGTGTCGATACGGTTTTATTCATTTTATTTATACTTCTTTCGAATGCTAAGTAACTTGATTTAATAATTATTAGTAATATTAATATAACTATCAAATCAATGCATTAAATTGTAAAAGAATTGTGGTATTTGTGGCTATTTTTTAAAATCTTGATTTAGAAATCAATCATATCTTTTATGGATGTTTTTCCGATATAATCTAATAAAGGCTAAACTACTCAACAATCTATATTACAAAATATTTTAAATTGAGAAAAAAATTGATATTGGTATTTCGTATCAATAACACAAGCTTTGAATTTGCCATCATTCGTGCAGTAAAATGTTAGCAACTCTTAAGAAAACCAGTTGGAATCTGATAGTTTAGATTTGATAAAAATAGAGCCTTACACTATAGAGCAATGTGTTAATGCTATATTTGCTTTTTCCACCACAGTTTTTCTCTTTAAATTGTTATTTTTTAATGAATGGCAAAGTACACATGATAAGGCTATGTATAGAATGACACATTGGGCAAATGGCCCCCACGGCTTTGCTTGTTTAAAGTTAATGAAAATGGAACGTTAAACGGTAGAGCAATGTGTTACAGGAAGATTTAAATTAAATTTAAAAAATAGTTATTTTTCTTTGAATTGTTATGTTTTTATGGAATAGTAAAGTACACAGAATAAAGTTATGTATGAAATAGCAAATAACACATCTCACTCTTTTGTCGAAATTTTCTACGGCCGTTTTGCATAAATATGGTTAAATTTCGAATTGATTTTCGTCATTCAATGCATGCGTGCTTGTTGGTATAGACCTTTGGTTTTAAATAACCCCATGAAAAGAAATCTATTGGTGTTAAATAAAAAGATCTAGATGCCAATCCTCATATTTTCGAACTGCAGTCATTAGACTTCTTTATTTTTGAAATATTGTTCGACAATGAAAATGCGTTATTCTATCACGTAACGCATCATTTTTACTAGCCTCAAACCATGAACTGTCAAATGTTATAATTAAATTAATAAAGTTACCAACACTTTACAGAACAAAGTTTAGTTTAGTTATATTAACGTCCCGTTTAAAGCAACACAAGGGCTATTTCGGGAGGAACCTCGTAATTTCGAACCACGGTCAGATAACGAACACCTCCCATCTCCACACCACACTACACCAATGGGAAGACGTTTGGCCTGACATATTTAATGTGCAAGAGACCCCCTTACACAACGGTTCTTCGGCAGAATCGAGTCTCGAGCCTGAAACCCTCCGGTTCCGAAGCCGACACCTTACCACCAGGCCACCGCGGATCCTCTTTTCTGAACGAAGGATGGCAAATTCAAATTTTAGGTTAATTTTTGGACGCCCTTTAAATATTAGCAATGATACTTTAGATAAATTGTATGAGATTTGTCGCATTTTTAACCACAATTTTTTTTTTGGCTTGATGTAGAAACGAAAGGAGTATTTTATGGATGTTTTTTATATAATCTAATTTAAGCTGAAATTTCCAACAATCTAGATTTTAAAAAAATTCTAGGTTTTAAAAAAATATAGAATGAAGAGGCTAGACTAGGTAGATGCTCTACTCTAATGACTGATTACAAATAAAATGAAATGCTTTAATGATTAACATTAGAAGGTCCATTCAAGCAAAGTTTTGAGGTCCGTTTTCTTTTATAATCGTTTCATTTGGTATCATAAGGTAAGATATATTCAAATAGGTGATGCTTGTACAGTACTTGAGGTAATAGAAAAGAAATATAATAATGTACAAAATTTAACACAATCAATGATACAGTTGAGATATCTCGTTTATGGCGAATCCATCCTTGGTGTTTGCCATAAATTGGACATGCTGACAGAAGTTCGTAGGATAAATAAGACATTAATTTCCAATTCTGCATTTTCTATTGTACCCAAAATTCAAAATAAAAATGTATACAAAATTAATTTTTCAAACAGTAAATGCCGGTTTGGAAAAAAGGCTAATTTTTATTTACTTTTGATAGTCTTTGACAGATAATTATTTGTAAATCCAAAGTCGAAGCGTATAACTTTATCGCGCACTGCACCTCATAGGAAAATTGAAAGTTATTTAGGTGAGCGAGTACAGCATCATAATTAACTCCATGCAATAATTAAGTGACCAAACAAGTTAGTACTGAAATAAAATACCTGAGATTTGCTTCTACAAGCATCAGATTTTAAATTAGATTACGTCATTGATTAGCAAATTGATAAATCGATAACAAATGACCACGAATGCATTTCTAATTTTATTTCACCATGAAACTTTGCGGATTTGTGCATCCCTACCTTCGAATATCCCTACCTTATATTAAAAAATTTATAATTCAATAAAAATTAATTGAATTAAATTTTATTTCCGAATTTCTGGTTTCTAATAATAATGAGCTTGAAAAACAATATATCTGTAGGGCAATAAATCAAAATATCTAGCATTTTTGGAAAATTATTTGTTTAGTGTTACAATACTAACTGTGTGTTTTTAAAATAGTTTTTGATTAAATTTATTTGTTATTTAATAATAATTTGTTAATTGTTAGTATAATCAGATTATTTTTATTACATATCTATTCCCATTTGCTTACACTAATTCAAATTCATAAAAGAGACTAAACTTCCAGTTTTACTTAAAGGTCTCTAACATGTGGAGCAGACTGGGAGACCCTAAAGAACAATTTTTTTTCCGTTTTTATATAAAAACGAAAATTTTAAAAAAATGTAAAAAGCATAAAATGAAATCATTGGTCGCAAACTACAAGATACCATGTGAGAACATTATTATTTTAAAGTAACTATTTGTCTTAATTAATTTAAGCCATTGGTCGTTTTAAACAATCACGAGGCTTCTCTATGGATCTCTATCCCCTCCCACTCTATATATAATGATAATTTTTTAAAAGTTCCATTTTCAATTTTTCTAGCTGGCAAACAAAGTTTAGGAGCTCGATCGATTTTGCGATGGGGGAACAAAATCAATCGTTCTTCTAAATATCGACGCATACATAATCTGATAGTCTCGTGATTGCTTCAAACAAGTTTAAACTGGTTAATGGCTTAAATTAATTAAGACAATTAGTAAGCATTCTGAGAATGAATAATTTGGAAATCAAGTTGTCACTTTAGTTTGCGAAAAGTTGCCAAATGTGACAATCTTCCGCATTATTTTCTAATAACCCTAAAAGCGAAAAAGGGATGCCTCAAAGGCAATAAATTGTCAATTTGTTGCCTACGCATTTTCAGGCTTCAAAACCTCAAAAAAAAACATCATGTTCCCTCATGATAAAGTATTTATTTGAAAAACGAGCATTAAGTTTATCGAATCTAATTTTACATATAAATTAATAAATAAAAGGAAAAATTAATATAATTTTACATAAAAAATTACATAAAATTAATAATAAAAATAGACTAACTAAGCTTAATTAGTAAAAGACTAATTAGGTAAATATTAAATATATCACATTCTCTGAATGTAATTGAATAATACTTTTTAAATCATATTTTTTAGTTTATAACGGATCATGTTCTCGCATGAAAAAACAAAAACGATATCCAATATGCTAACAAAGGTTAAAAGTGATGAACATTATTAAAAAAAAGAATTTTCAAGAATTTGACTTAACAGCGTGGTAATTCCAATACTGGAATAATTTTGATAACTCTTGGGGTCGTGATAATCATGATACAGTTCTCTTACAAACTATGAATATAGAATTTCATAAAAAATGGAAATAATAAATATCAGTTAAATTCACAATGTTTTTAAACAGTGTTTTTATAATTAGGGGAAAATAGCTATACGTTTTTCAAAATCTTCAAGCATGATAATTTTATTTCAGGGAAAGTACACATTAAAAACTGTTTTGCCCAGTTAAATTCGAATTTATAATTTTTTGCAGTTTGACGTACTGAAATCAGTAGGACTCATTTGAGATTTAAAGCCGCAATCAAATTTCATATGTGTCATATTTTTCACAATTTATACAAATCTCAATGACTTATGAAAAAATATGAAACATTTTGTCATCTAAATTCTAATAAAATAAGAGTTTTCCAATTAAATCCTCGTTATCATTGATATGAAACATTAACCAATGATTTTAAGTCTTTTTTCTTATATATATCATCAGAGTGGGTCTTTGAATATTAAATCTAAGAACATACCTTTAATTGACTTTACATCCAACTTTGCTTCATAGAAGTTCTAAATTCGATCATTTGCACATTTTGCCTTTTCAGCGAGCCATTTTTAATGCATTGGCGTCTGAAAAATAAATGATATTTTAGGTCAGTAGATTTCATGTACTATATGTACTATGGTTGAATAGTAACTATTTTTTGACTATCTTCCATTATACAAAGCTAAAGAAGAAAGCTTCTGTTTAAATCCGTGTAGTACAAGACAAATAAAAAGCCACAATATCGCTAAAATCAGAATATAGTTGAAGGAAACATGCAACTTGCTAGTAGCGCCATGATGTCATGGCATTGGTATCGATTGTAAATTCTGGATAAAAAATAAACCGAACATTCGTAAGAAATTAAAATATCAGGGCTTTGATATCATTCATCAAGATCATGAACTTATATATTAAAGATTTTAATTGAATTAAATATAATCAATATAGCGATTTGAAAACCATCTTTCTACTTTTTAACCTCAAAATGGGAAACCTCATTTTGTTGAAACCAGCGGGTGACCGAGCTCCGCTCGGAGAAAACAGGTATCGAAACTAACTCGAAGATTTAAATTTTCAATTGTGATTTATCAAAACAATACATGCCATAAGAAAATTTATGAAACCATTGGTGAAAAGATAACCGGTTAAAGTGCACCATTGTAAACTATTCTAAACAAAGTTAGAGTTTGGAAAAGGAACTATTCTATACAAAGGCAAAGTAACGGTAAAGATTGAAGTGTGCTGAAGCTCAATATTTTTGACAAATTTATTTAGAAAAACCAAACATATATACATACATAAGAAACATATTATAAACCTATAACAGCATAAACATAAAACTTTATTACTTCGCCATATTGGCTATAGATGGCAGCACGTTACCGCTTGAAAATTTAAGTAGCCATTATGGCGAACTAATAAAGTTTGAAAATATCCTATCTGTAACTCCGAACTGCTCGACCGTAGCGCTTCAAAACCGGCGCCAATCGATTCCTCGAGGCCAAAAACCCCAGACCCCCAAGTTTACCGGAGTTTATTAATTCTGGAGCGATTTTCGACTTGGCAACCATTCCTCGTATTATAGTATTAGATATGAACAAACGAAAATTTGAGCCAATGGTAATGTGGAGAAATTCAAGTTTTTTTTCATACTGCAATTTACTGTATGGATTATACTAAAAAAATGAATGGAAAATTTTTAAAAAGTTTTTATTTTACCTTTGCTTTATTCCTTTCCAACTATTAATTCACACTGTTCCTATATTTGTTTATATTTCTTGTTCAAAATTTTAATCGTTGATGAAATGCTTTTTATTCATCTGTTCAAGTTCAAATACTTTTTTTAAAACTTGTTATGAATGGTACTTGATGTTAATAGAGTTTTAAAAAATTATTAATTCATTCATTAAATTTAACAAATTTTTAATACTTTAAACAGAGCTTTAGCAGTTTGTAATGAAAATTGAAATCAATGGATAGTAGCTTCATTGGTAAAATGCAAGGATTTCAGTAATTTTCAAGTGAAAGTGATGAATGCGAACTCAATTCTTGCGAAAATCAATAATTTTTTGATACTTAATAATTTTTTTGATAATTATTTAATAAAAAGTAACTAGAATAAAATTGTTCTTTGTTGCCTTAAATAGGAATTAAATTTAAAATTTTTTTATTACTTATTTTTATAAAAATAGTAATCCCTTCTTTCAATCAAAATAACAAGACCAAATTAGTCACGGATGATACATCTGAACGATAACTTTTCCAACGGTATTCCTAGTTACAATTTGAAATGCTGAAGATCTAAATCTATGCAAGTTCAAAACAAAGAACGCTTAAGCCTTTGAGGAAAAAAAATTCTGCGAGTATTTTTCTCCAATAGAAGATCTCATTTTGCAATAAGATGTTTTTACGTTTCGATAGTCAATCATTTTTTTGTTTCCATTTTAATAAGATAAAGTGTATTAATAAGATAATGTTTATAGGATGACGACTTATCTGAATTATGTATGATGAAATGATCATAATAAACGCTCTACAGCCGTTTATCTAAGTTGTTGATCATTAAAATTAAAGCTATTCAAAGATATATCTTTACTCCTTCTATAGTAGTTGATATCTTACAAAAAATTTCATATTCTTTGATTTTTAATGAAAAATTATAGTGATTGTCCGTACCATTTGTTATGCGCTAGAGCATTTTGTAACATAGCCATTTTTACACCACTTTAAAAATTAAAAAAAATAACGCAAAATTTTTTAGCGATAACAAAGTTATTTGCCTACAATATTTTCTTTTCTCAAATACGTGGTTTACAGAAAGTGTAGCAGTCGTAAAAAATATTCGAAAGTGAAATTCGACATTTCCATGTTTTAGACTTCCCCTGAGTCGTAAAACATATTTTTAGAAAATGTTTGTCTGTGTCTTTCTGTCGAAGATAACTCTAGAACGCTTTCAACTAGACGTTTGAAATTTGATTGGAAAATGTCCGCCTATTTATCTGTCTGATTAAAATTGCTCAAAAATGCATTGATATAGACGTTTGAAATTTAGTCTTTGCAGATTTACAGATCTTTACAAATTTTGAGTAAAATTCGCTCAGAGGAAGTCCATTTAGCAGATTTTTAGAATTTAAGTTAACACTATAGCTACAAAACGAAGAGAGCCCTGTAGACAAAATTCCTTACACAGATTTAACTCCTATAGTGTAGATACATGTCAAATTTTGACACAAATACAACTAAGGATTGAATGCTTATTTTATTCAAAATATGTAAACGCGATAGATCAAAAATGCAATCTAAATATATAAAATTTTGTGTCAAATTTTTATTTCAATCGGTTGAGAAAATCGAGTCTATAACACAAGTTCGATTTTTGGATACTATGAATGCATGCCAGGTATCAATCGCCAAATAACTCCCCAAAATAACCCGTTAGATTCAGTAGAAATGCTAAATTCACACCAAAAGTTAATATTTCTCAATTATTCTACGCCCTTTCCATATATGGCTTTCTTTGGCACGATAATAGAGAGTATACAAATATAAAATTGAGATATCACTGCCACTGAATCTTTCAATTGATTTTCAATAATATGTTTAAATATATTTTCTAATTAGCATTTTCATCATTTTAGTTGCTGGATTTATATTTAAAAACATTGCAAACAAATACTTTTAAGGAAAAATGTATCTCCGATATATTATAATTAAGAGTGAATCACCAAATTTTGCTCAAAATTACTTGAAATGAAACAAATAATAACTAAAAGAGGATTTAAAATACCTAAATATTAATATATAATGATTTTTTCAATTATTTCGGTACATTTAATAACAATTGTTGTTGTTGTTTCTAATGGCACTTGCCATTGACAAGCCCGCTGACTAAAGGGCCATAGTGATTTCATGCTAATTTTTTGTGTCTCTTGTTTCTTCAATAACGCCATCTAGAGCCAAGTGTACGAATTAGCTACTCACGCATTACAACCCTTTTTAAAGGGTAACCTACATTCATAAATTTCATTCATTCATCCGCAGATCGTAATTTAGATCTGGATCAGAGAATGATTACCCCTGAACCAGTACATCCAGTGGTTTCACTCTCGTCATGAATGACTTTGTGACCATCAACACAGATTTATACAAGCGTCAGTTGCCACCACGCACAAAGGTCTTGGGCCGGCGGGGCTTGAGCTCACAACCCAAGCGATATGAGTCCAACACCCTACCAACCTGGCTACCTACAGCCCAAAGATTTGTATTTACTACCCCGAACGGAATGTTAATTTGACTGTTCGGTCAATATAAGGGTGGACAATACTTATTCAGCAATCAACCGCAACAAATCCTGTTGATACTGCTACTTTCAGTAGTGGTGGGGTGATCAGCTGTATACAGGAAGAAGAAGCCCAAAGATTTGTATTATATAATTTAATAGTAAAATTATTACGACGCTACACAATTTTAAAATTTTGTTTCACTTAATGTACAGTTACCGAAAGAATTCACCGAAGCAATAAGGAAATAGGTGGTGATATCATAATAAATCCTTTTTTTTAAAATGAATTTTTACTGTGGCATAACATAAAATCAATTTTCTGCTTAAAATTAAAAAAAAAAACTTGCCATGAAAAATTTAAAACCACCATTTAAAAACGTAAAACGCCATTACAAGTCATATCACTGATTTTCCAATGCATCCTAAGCTCAGGGATAAATAATATTGAGTGACAGGACCACGGTAAAGGGCTGGTTACACGACCGACAGTTTCACAGATTTGGTCATAAATCAGACCTCCGACCCACTGGAGGACCACACTCCTCCATAGCCACGAGAATATGTTTCCCCTTCGACCCCTCTTGGACTCTTTGATGCCTGGGCAGTTTACCAAAAAATTGTCGGTAAAGTCGACGGGCATCAAAGAGACCAGAAAACTGCAAGAGGGGTCAAAGGATGGCACGTGACTCGTCTGCAGACGGGGCATAGGCCGTGTAACCGGCCCTTAACAGCAACATTGGTAGGGACCGTGGTTGCGAATCAAGGCCCATCATTGCCCACCCTTCCCGACAGAAGTTAGTCCCGTCATTGATGGGAGGAGTCAGACACCCACCTTTTCTTGTTCCCTCCATGGTAGCGAGATTCAACTACCATGCTGGAAGCAATTCACCCTCATTCCGAGTTGTAACCTCCTGCAGAGGGATAGACGCCATTATAAAGAAAGAAATAAGGAGATTAAAATTATTTTTCTTCGGTTTGGTGTCTTTCCTTTACTGGAATGCATAACATCATTAAAAAAAGTTTTTATATAAAAATATATAGAATCTACATATTTGTATGCTTATTTGCAAAGTACGAGGGGTGATCTAAAAGAAAGATTACAAAGCAAAGGAAAAACGCTTTATTAACAATAGATACAAGATAAAATGCTATTTAAGATATATCTGTGGTGGTCACTTCTCTACGTAATCACAAAACCTGTTAAGGCACTTATCACACCACTGGACATATTTTTTTAAGCCGTCTTGGTAATTGAGTCAGTTCTCGACACTTTTTTAAACATCACCGTCTGACATGAATCTTGTTTTAGATAAGTGTTTCTTCAATGCCGGGAAAAGAAAATAGTCACTGGGAGCCTGTATGGGGGTTGACTCCAGACCTCTCAACTAAACTTTTCCAGCAAACTCTCAGCCAACTTCAAAAGAACGACACTATTTCGCCATCTGTTTTCTAATTGCTTCGCCCCTTCAATTGCTTCACACAAGATTTTTCTGCAAACGCCTGATAGAGATAATAGAAACCGTATCACGGCTTGCACTTCAATGCGAGACCACTTCTCTTGATGTCTTGTCATTACTGTCACTGTTTCAGATCTCAGTACTAACATTATTTGATTCAACGACCGATCGAAGACAACTAACAATATCTGTCTCCACTCTGAGTATCAATATTCCCATATTTAATCAATGGTGGCGAAGGAAATAATTACTGTGATTCAAATCGGGGCTGTATGGGGTTGACTCCAGACCTCCAGCTTAAGCGTTTCCAGCAATCTCTCAGACCGCTCCAAAGAAAGATACCATTTCGTCATTACAGGCTTTTTGTTTTCTATTTATTGCTTCTCTACCCATTCATTTCAACGATTTGCCAGTGAATGTCCGATGGGACACATTAATGGCCACTAAAAAACTTATCTTGGCTCGCACTTCTATGTGAGACCCCTTCTCTAGACGTCTTGCCTTTACTGTCGCTATTTCAGGTCTCAGTACTAACACGATATACTCGAATGACCTGTCTAAGACAACTAGCGTCATCTGTCTCCAATCTGGGGAACGATTTTCCCATTCACAATTTCTACTTTCCAAATATTGTTGCTTGTAAATTTCCTTTTGGATCCCCCATCGTAGTTTATAGAACAATTCACAGTGCAACTCATTTCTTTTGAAGAATGTACTTCGGATTCACATTTACGGGTAAGTTAATCGGTGTCTCTTAATGACAGTATCAAATTAGGTTGTTCATTCATTTGTATGGGAAATACTAGGCTTGATCCTGCACATTAACATGCTGTCTTCATATTGCAAATATATATTTGTTAAAATATTATAGACATCAAGTAGCCGTTACCTTTTTATACCATCAACATGTTCCAAATCTTCATCGCCGTAAAGAGAAGGAAACATTGTGCGACGATTCGGCATTTACTAGCGACATAAAAGTATAATATCTAGTGAATTTAAACATTTTTTTTTTAGACAAATTTATTTTTTGAACAAAAAAATCAACAAAAAATCAATGTTGATCAATAAAGTGGTTCTATATGAATTTTTGAGACACAATATTTTGCACATTAAGAGATAATATGGTGAATGAAATGCTTTTGTTCCATCAATTGTTTTCAAACTTTAATAAAATCTAAATATCCTTGCTTCTATCTTAGATATAGAGCCAAGCATCCTAGATTATTCCGCACCCCCAAGGACATGGAAGATATTTTTAGATGTAACATATTCAACTACTTGGCCCATAGAGATGC
>JAPMOQ010015612.1:0-10578 GCA_026543055.1 Argiope trifasciata | reverse complement strand
AATCCCCTCAAAAATTGTTAAGAAAAGTTTTAAAAAACACATTAAAATTAACTTTTATTTCAAATAGCTGTAAAGATTAATGCATATGGGAAATAAAAAACAAAACAATACAACGCATACTAATAGCATCGCCAAGATATGATGTCAGACAAGAATTGGATGATTATGTACTAACTTGATATTTTGTATCAAGTTCCTGTTCCATCAAGCAGTAGAAGACGAACGAGGTCGTAGCGATTTCCTTTCGATAGTGAGGGAGTCCGAGAACTGATTAGGAATACGTGATATTTTAGATCCGTGTCGGTTTTGCATGCAATACTTTTGCTCATCGGATACAAAAGATGAGATTGTTATAGTATCACCCAACCTTATGATCTACATAGAATACGAAGTCATCGATATTTCCGGTATTCTTGCACTGGAAATTCCACATCCACTTGTTTGCAGTGCTAAAGAGGTTGTTACGACAAAAACAAAACTCCGAAAGAGTAACTTGTTTTTAAGTTCTGGATAGAATTGCGTGACAATATAGATGTGGGTTGCTTCAGCATCTTTGGGAGAATTTGCGTGCGTGCGTGCGTGCGTGCATTTATATATGAGAGGAACTGTACAAGAAAGCCTTCATACCTAAGAATATCAAAGTTCGGACCTTTATACCTTTAAATTATACCTTTAATAAAATATGTGCTTTGAAAAGCAATTTTTCGAAACTTTATTTAAAATTTTCTGTAATTAAATATAAAGCGAGATCTATATATTAGTCTGGTTGGTAGAGCGTCAGACTCGAAACCGAAAGGTCACGAGTTCTGTCCTCGTCTCGGCCAAAGGCAGCTGTGTTGGCTAATGGCAGTTGGGGCACGTTAAATAGGTCGTGACTGCAAAGTCCTCCAAGTTCCCATAACAAATGATACCTCTGGGGGTACTGAATCAGTGATGAGTCAGTCTCTGATTTGGATCTCAATTCTGACTTGCGGACGTATGAATAAGTGTATGAATGAGTTCAACCACCCCCTAAAAAGGGTTGTGTCTCGTGTGTGTTCGAGGAAAGTCGTACTTTCACCTTAACGGTGCTCATTAACAACGAAAGGCACACACCTCTGCCTTAATTCGAAAGAGCTACACTCATTCGGGCTTTGGTATGACCAAGTGGCATTAGACCCACCAAGACTATATATTATCTCTTAGAAAATATTAATGATGGTGACACTTCAATCTTTAAATTAAAAAAATAATATCAATAGCAATATTTTGATAATATCAATTTAATTACTGTATAATTTTTTTCTGAAGTATTTCTTAAATATTTTATGGCGAAAGTTTCAATGAGAAATTTTATAATAGCAATGAAACTGAAATCGTTTTCAGTGCTATATAAAAAAAATTTAATCTCGTCCCCCTTCCCCTTTTGAAAAGTAAAAAAAAAAAATGTCTCGTAGTTTACTCAAAAAATAAGAAAGTGAGCTTCTAATATCTTAAAAGACTTCTTGAATCTAAAGACGGACAATCTGGCAATATATTTTCAATTCCACTACTCTGCTCCATTACAAATATTGACAAACATAATACGAAGAATAAGTTGTAAAAGAATGGAAATAATATATCTTTAATTTGATGCTTAAATACTTAGCGCATAAACCCCGAGTACAATTCGGGAACGAGTTACTGCCAAATTTGTGTAAACCCGAATTCAGCTGGTGGATTTAATGTTTTATGGTTACTCTTCTATGCAGCAACGAACGTGAAAAAAACGTTTCGCGATTCGACGTTTTCGTGAGAGAATAAGGCTCTTTAAAGGGTAAACATATTATATGAAGGTTGTCGTTGGTTGTTTTGGGTTTTCTGGCACAAGGGCCATCTTTGTCCACGCTGGGCCATCCATATGGTTAACAAATGCTTAAATGATAATTAAAGTTTAAATAAATAAATAGTTGCTTAGTTTAGTTATTTTAACGTCCCGTTTAAAGCAACACGAGGACTATTTTGGGACGGAACTCGTCATTCTGAACCACGGTCAGATGACGAGGATGACACCTGAAGTGACACCTCCTTCTCCACACCACACCTCACCAGCGGGAGGACGTTTGGCCTGAGAGATTTAACGTGCAAGAGACCCCCTCACACGACGGATCTTCGGTGGAATCGAGTTTCGAACCTGAAACCCCCCGGTTCCGAAACCGAGACCTTACCACCAGGCCACCGTTGCCCCAAGATAAATAGTTGCATAAAAGCCCAATATAATAGTTAAAAAACACTGGAAACAGTAGCACAGGATTATGTATTTACAATGAAAATTTTCAGAAGTTAAAGCGCTTGAAGAATTTAAATGCAAGATAAGAATTTAATAGCATATAAAAATTTAAAAATGTTTGAATGGTGGTTTTCTCCCAATAAATCAGCGAGAGTTACGGATGTTGAGTGAAAAAATTGGTTACGATGAATATTAAAAGCTGGGCACTCGATCAAAATGTGATGAACTGTAAAATCTGTGCGACATCTGGAACATATAGGCGCTCTGTCACCAAATAGTAGGTGTTTGTGAGTAAACCGAGTGTACCCTATACGAAGACGATGAAGGTTGTAATAACGCCTTATAAATTATGTTATGCAGGTTTTAATATTCGTTATTATAAATCATGTTGTAATATCAATAAGAACGATGGATCACGGAAGTCTTGTATTTGTAGTTTTTAATCTTCAAGCATGGTTGATAACACTAGGTGATAAGGATCGTGATATTGCATCGAAATTACTTAGCAAATTATTACGATTGAGTTTTTCTTAACCCCTTTGCATCATTAACGCATATATACGCTCAATTTCCCTGGTCACTATCACTGGAGCGTATATATACGCTGCATCGTATTATATGTTATGCATATAATATGATATATATTGGGTTGGCAACTGAGTAATTGCGGATTTTTTTAAGAAAATCAAAGACAATTTTTTCATGGAACTAAATAACTTTATTCTGTAATGTATTGCCCATTTTGATCAATGACCTTTTGCTATCGTTCAGGCAGCAGCATAATCCCACGTTCATAAAACGTCTGGTTTTTATTACCAAAAAACTGAATCAGGTACGATTTAACATCATCATCATTATAGAAATTTTTACCATTCAAGGAGTATTGTAAAAATCGAAACAAAAAGTAATCAGATGGTATAAGGTCAGGACTATGTGGTGGATGTGGCAAAACATCCCAACCAAGCTCCAATAATTTTTGCCAAGTGACCAAAGATGTGTGTGGCCTTGCATTGTCATGATGGAATACAACACCCTTTCGATTTGACAATTCGGGCCGCTTTTCTTCGACTGCATTGTTTAATTTCGTTAGTTGTTCAATGTAGACATCAGAATTGATTGTTCGGTTGGGTGATAAGAGTTCAAAGTAGATAATTCTTTTGCAATCCCACCAAACTGATAACAAAACCTTACTTTGATGAATATCAGCTTTTGATGTTGTTTGAGTTGGTTCACCTGTTCTGCTCCACGATCTTTTCTACTTGATATTGTTGTAAACAATCCCTTTTTCATCACCATTTATCAGCCGTTTTAAAAATGGATATTCCGTTTCTTTAACAAATCGCAGCTGTTAATGCGTTGCGTTAAATGCGTTTCTTTCAGTTCGTGAGGAACCCATGTATCGAGTTTTTGAACGTAGCCAAGTTGTTTTAAGTGATTTGCAATGCATGTATGTGATGCATGAAGCTTCTCTGCAATCTCACGTGTTGTACTGTGACGATCCGAAACGATTATTGCTTTGATTAGCGCGTCATCAACTTCAGCTGGATGACCAGAGCGTTTTTCATCTTTGAGTGAAAAATCACCAGAACGAAATTTGGCAAACCAATTTTGACACTGCCGTTCTTTTAAGGCTTCCTCGCCATAAACAGCACATAAAGTTTTATGAGCTTGGTATGAGTTTTTCCCTTTGTCGAAATAAAAAAGCAAAATATGACCAAAATGTCGCTTTTGATTTTCCATTTTTCAACGAACGCCAAACGAAAACTACGCAACCAATCAAAAAAATTTTTTTACTGATTGACAGCTGAATTGCCAACTGTCAAATAACAAAATGTGTTTTACATTTGTAATACGTCTGCAAACCTAAAAATTCAATTGAAGCCATCTATGATTGAAATCCACAATTACTTAGTTGCCAACCCAATACTATATTCATATTATATACTATATACCTATATGCATCCCACATTTCAAATATTACCACGCTGAACAAAATTACTAACTACTTTGCGCTGAACAAAATTACTCAAAAGGGATTTTTTTCTACTTTTATACAATTTTACACCTAAATATGAAATAAAATATTTTACGTGATATGGGCCTTTTTTTCATATTTTCATCTGATGCAAATGGGTTAAGAAACAAAAATACAATTAAATTAAATCCATATTCCTAGCGAACCAGTTTATCGGTAAGATCTAATATGACAATAAACTTCAGAAAATCAGCTTTCTAAACATTCTTTTTTTGTCATCGTATAGAGGAAATATTTTTTTTTAAATAAAATATATAAAAAGAATGAGAATATCATTTAAACACAGCCTAACCATTTCGAAACCTTCCATTTACTATTTCACATAATTGACAAATATGACTATTTTGCAAATTTCCTGTTACTGCTGATTCAATATTTCCAGACATTAATCGAGATTCGGAAAAACCCTCTTGGGCATCCATCATTTGACGATTTGCTTCGCACTCTGTAGTAAGTAACATGACTAATAAAAAGAACGAAAAAAAAATCAAATAAAAAAGATGTGTATTATTAATGAAATTATAGAGCCAATAATTTTAAAACTTTTTTTTGCATCTTAATTACATTCGTTGATATTTTTTTTGGGGGGGTTTCAGATAGTAATGGCTTTATTTTCTGAAATAAGAAAATAATGGCATTTTTTTTTCTCAATGACATTTACTTTTTTTTCTTGTCAAATAAAAGTTCATGATGTACCTAAGTTTTTAACATCTGATTAAATTATTAAAGAATATACTGCATTATATTATATTTCATTTTCAAGCAATATATTACATCGTTTTTGGTAATCATTCTGAAGATTCCGACAGAAAATGATAGTTTTAAAGACCTCCACTGGAGAAGCTGTGATCAGTCTCAGATAGGAAAGAACTTATGATTAATTGCACATGAAATTATTGTCATAACAGTGCTTTCTTTCATTCAAATAGAATAAAACTTATGTGGAATAATAAGTAGAAAAATCATTCAGAACTTTAATTACAATCTGATTTTATTCAAATGTTTTTAAACTAAACTGTGACCGAAAGGGCGCCAAAATTTTAATTCTGTCAGAGTAGACTATTAAAATCAATAAATCATGCCAAAATAGTTAAAAATACATTTAATGACATTAAAAGACATGATTTACACGGGGACAAAACTATTTAGGACAATAACATTTAACATATATGCAAATATATGTTAAATAATACATATAAAATAATACTCGGGGGCTACATCATGCTTTGCGTTCGCTTCCAAGACATGGACTGATTGTTCATGGCAACGGCCGATAGAGGGCCAAGGAAAACAGTTATGGTTACAAAACCTTATTATCGAAATCAAAATACAAATTGACAACACAGTGTTAAAAAGGAACAGTATCGACAGTTCCATTTTGCGTATCCGAAATAAGACGTCAATAATCAATCGATTCGGATTGAAAATAAATGTAATATATGAGTTATAAATTCCATATTTTAACAAAAATTATGCGTAAATAGATGAATCAGAAGACAAAGTTTGTCTTAAGCAGAACTTTGGCTTGCGTTATTCTAGTTTAGAATAATTCATTACGCAACCAGCATATCAATAAGACTGCAAAAATGTGTATTCATACAATGACTAGAAAAATAATTCTAAAATAAGTAGGAAATAAAAAATATTGCTGACATCCAAAATAAATAGGCGAGCGTTAGATTCAAATCGTTTGTACATTACTTCAGTAAAAAGAGAGATATAAGAACTTACACTCGGTTACAGTTAATAGTGCCGCATTAATACAAGACATCTAATACTTTTGAGTTATCAAATAATTTATAAACTGGATAATTAAATTATAAGTTAAGGCGATGAATAATTTAGTAAATGCATCGATTTTAAAAGATTATTACAAAATTGTAAGAATCCTTTATTAATCTGCAAAAAATTCTGCATGATTCTACATCACAATTATTTGAATCACTCTTAATATGAAAGTAATTCGTCTTCGAAATTATTCTCTGTCTGTAAAAATGATAGAAAATAAATTTTTTTTAAAAAGCTTGAACCATTAGTAAAATTAATCAAACATGTGATCAAACTGTTTTGAATACAATTGTTGAAAGAACAACAGAAGCACAAATATGTTGAATTTTGAGCCAAATTTCGAGGAAAGGTCTATGTCTGTGGGAGCAAGATGACCATACTCTTAACGAACCAGACAGAGGAAATCTGGTATATGGTTTCAACATTAGAATTGTAAATTAATAGCTATCCTTGAAATTAATACCATAACTAGTCAGCTCTCTGACATTCACATGAACGTAAAGCCGATAACTCAAATTACAGCAAACTATGTATCTCTGCATTAAGATTGAAATTCTGCATCGAAATTCTGGAATTACTCGGTCTAAGGGATGTGATCCAAAATGAATATTCTTCTTTTCTCTCTCTCTCTCTCTTCCATTGGAGACAGTTCTGATTTTCTGTTTACTGAAGACAAATAAAACACAAGATAACGCCTTTTTATTTTCCCGTATACGTATTGCAGAAGAAGTATAGAAATCCCCAAATAATTCGAAATTGAGATTTTGAAGAATCTTCACGTTTTTGGCCCTACCCAAGTTCGAAAAATATGTTTTTTAGAAAATGTGTGAAATGTGACAAAAATATCTTAAACATGCTTTGAGTTGAAATTATTTGGTCTACGATCGTTATACAAAATTTGTACATTTCTATCAAGTAAAATAATAAATTGAATAAAATATGTTCAAAGTAAGTTCGTCTGTCAGGTTGTTCGAGTGCAAATTAACACGGCAACTACAAAATGAAAAGAACTCTATAGATAAAATTCTATAGACAGAATTAACATCTGTTGTCTAGAACCCTGTGAAATTTTAATCCAAATCCAACAAGGATTTGGTGATCTCTTAAGTCCGTGCTTTCAGAAACATGTAAATGCGATAACTCAAAAACGAAATTATTTAAATCCATCAAATTTGTTAACGGATTTTATGACTATAAATGTAGTGTTGGCCGAACATTTTTGTTTCAATTGGTTGAGAATAACATATCTTAAACACAAATTCGGTTTTCAGATAATATCAATTGCATACCAGGGATTAATCATCGAAAAATTCGCCCAGAATGCAGGTAGATTCAATAAAATAATACTAAATTCATGCCAAAGTTTAATATCTTGCAATCATCGTATGCCAATGCCATGAAAAGAGTTCTCGGATAACATCTTTATTGCGAGAAAATTTCGGGATGACGACTCCTGCAGGTAGTAAATTAAAATCAGTGGAAGACTATAGCTGGATATTTAGCAAGATATGCATCTACTTATACAATTAGATGCTTAACATCATAAACTTGTGGTGACATCTTAATAAGCCAGTAACTATCACTAAACATTGGTGGCAATTTTTGTATAGTGGATAAGTTACTGGTTTTCAAACCCGAACATCGAAGGTTCGATCCTTGGCGGAATTCAACCAACGTTTTGGCACAATTCCGCCAACACCTACGCCAAATTGATGACCTCGGACGTGATGAATTTTCAACAACTCTCTTGGCGCCATCTCTCCATCAGCAACGCAAAGCCGTCAGACTCACTTGACGCAGCAACACAAAGCCTTCACACTCACTTGACGCACCAACACAAAGTCGTCAGACTCACTTGACGCAGCAGCAACGCTCGTACACTAGCCATAACGCTTGGCGCAATAAAATAGTTCGTCCCTCTAGCAAACTCACTGGTGGGGGAGTATTGTGGTGACATCTTAATAAGCCAGTAACTACCACTAAACATTGTTGGCCATTTTTGTATAGTGGATAAGTTACTGGTTTTCAAACCCGAACATCGCAGGTTCGATCCTTGGCGGAATTCAACCTACGTTTTGGCACAATTCCGCCAACACCTACGCCACAAACTTTTTTTTTTTAAGCTTTCTGCCACTCTCACTCTCTTTTTGCGAAAGATTTATTTAAATATTTCAAACTTTGCAAATCATTCGTTAAAAATTTCCCCTTTCCCAATTTTCTTAGAGAGGAAGAAATGAAGAAAGAAAATAATTTGTAACTTAGAATAAACCGAAAGGAAAACTGATTAGAATAAAAGAAAAAAAATCAATTTGATGCGATGATTCAGCAAAATTCAATAAAATGATTCCAAAAAGTTTTAATGCCAGTCAGCTTGGTTTTCATAACTGTTTATGGCTATAAAAATGAAAAAATATGAACGAAGTGAGAGCTGTAATCATTTTTGCGCAATTTAAGTAAATAATATTAGATTTTTAATAATTGTGCTCAATTTTATTCGAATGAAATTATTCTGTGGAGTAGCGATTTCGATGTAATTGTGTGCTTGAAACCTGATGTGATACTAATATAGATAGAGTCTGAAGTTTAATAGTCTTTTTTCTTTCTTCAGTTCATATGTTAGGCACTTTAGCATATTTATTATTACAGTAAATGCTCTTTATTTCCGGGGTATATGTTTCATAAATATGCCGCGAATACAGAAACAGTGAATACAGAATGCTAATTTATATGGGATTATAGGGGATACGTTCCTGGGTGACAAAATAAAAAATGTATAATAAATTATTATTTCCTGTCTATTCATTTTTCTTACTCATGTTTCCGGTGGATTATTGTATTCAATTGAGTCATCCATTCTGTATTCTTATAATTTGCTCGAGTCTTTAATTGATACATTGAAATGGATAAAATAGCCTTTGAGAACTGCCTTCTTTGCGTCCGATTCAAATTAATCTTCGGAATGAAGTGAGTAAATTTTCATTTCTTAATCGTTAGTTCTACCTTATTTCTAAGTCGTTATTTCTATAAATATACTTTATTCATTGAGTAATAAGGTTGCTTTCATTCTGTTTGCTTATATTCTCAAAAACACCGATCGCGGCAAAGGCGGCTTACGTCAAAGTCCTCGGCGATATCATTTAACAACATACTTTATACAAAGTTGTAATACGATCTATTTTACTTTTTTTATTAGTCTATTTGACGGCATTTACAAAGGATATTGGGTTGGATACCTATTGGAATCCTTTTATTATTATGTATGCACTTATTAGATCCACGAATAAAGAGATTTTTAGGCGCGAATATAGGAATAGGTCGCATTTTTTTAATCCGCGAATAGTGAAAACGCGAATGAAGGAAGCGCGAATAAGGAGCTTTTACTGTATATAAATTGCACATTTATACTAATTCCTTTTGGCAATTTACTTAGTCGTCTAGAATATTAACTTTCAGGACTATTGAATATGAAATACATTTTCATTTAACGTTTACATTGTGATAGAAACATTCTTTGGAAAATAAAATTAATTCAAATGAATTCATCACATTTAAAATATGCTTACAAATTACATAATTATTTGGCCATATATCAATTTTCATGCGTTTAATTCAATGTTTATGATTTTTTTGTGTTCGTTGATGAGAAGACAGATAGACATAGTATTTCAAAAATGTGTCTTACGGTCTCAGAGAGGTCAAAAACGGGAAGATTTCTCAAAATCTCAAGTTCGAATTTTTTATTATACTTTTACTATACTTTCTATTACTATACTTTTTATTTCTATACTTTTTATTACTATACTTTTTATTACTATACTTTCTATTACTATACTTTCTATTACTATACTTTTTATTACTATACTTTCTATTACTGTACTAACTATACTTTTTATTATTATACTTATTATACTTTTTATTACTATACTTACTATAGTTTTTATTACTATACTTTCTATTACTATATTTATTATACTTTTTATTACTATACTTTCTATTACTATACTTACTATACTTTTTATTACTATACTTTCACCTTACAATGTGAATGAGAAAGCAAAAAGTGAAAAATGTACTACAAGAAAAACCATTGAACTTGAAGATACCAAATGTGGCAGGTAGCTACTACTTGAGAAGTAGTACTCACATAGACAAGAATTTTCAGTATTTTAAAGAGATTTCAATTAAAAATTAATCGAAATGTTAACGTAAGTACTCACTTACTTTAAAACATGAAATGTACAAACACTGTTTTTATAAAACTTTAAAACTTAAAAAAATGTTTTAAATGATATCACTTATATTTTTCTGTACCATTTTCTCTTATTTTAACAAAACCTTCTAATGCATAATTAACAATATTTCTACGTTCACTTATACAGGGTGATCAGCGAATAAGCCCCGATTTCAAAATTAAATATCTCTACAAAAAAAGATCGATAGAATTATATAGTAAACTGTGCGTTTATTAGCAAAACTGTAAAAGTAACGTACAAAAGTTAGAAAATTT
>JAPMOQ010015586.1:0-11399 GCA_026543055.1 Argiope trifasciata | reverse complement strand
GTATATGGTCTCTTTTCAGTTTCGAGGTCTTATTTAGTTACCTAGTCTACTTAGAAGAAATCCATCACCAATTTCACTGTTAAAAAAAGTCTTTCTATTCTTGAAGATATTTGAGGGAAGGTGACTATTTTGAAATTCAAACGCATCAATATTTACTTTTTAAGTTCAAGATAAAAGCTGTTATTTTCTTTTTCCCTACATTTTTGAGATATCTGGATGTTAGCTTTCTTAAATAGTGGATTCGAAGCGTTCTCATTTTTCCCTGTAGTAATTAATAAATGAATGTCAGAACATCGTGGCATGGAACAAATATCGAATCTTTTTTTTTTATTGTTTTTTTTTCCTTTGTCAAAATCGCATATTCACACTCAAATGAAATTAATACTATCTAAATGACAATTTTTTGTGTCTTTCGACAATACTATGATTATTTATATAAAGAAATTGTTTTGAAGATGTGAACTCTAATTCAATTGGCAACTTTGTAACAATTACACATTTGGCATAAGTTAAATCTTGTTTTCCGTTCGGTTAAAACTCTGTTTGAAGCCTATTTTTTAATCATTTTTACATCTTCTTACTTCTGGTTGAATGAATGTTTTTGGTGACACGGTGAACAATCGCTAGAACATTTCTGATAATATTTTGGAGCTGCATTAATTAACTGCGTGAAGCTCTGGATACAGTATAATTCTATGAATGAAATTCTTATGAAAATTCGTTTACATTTGACTGTTGCCATTCGACAGTCAATAATCAGATCTATTTCACGTTAGTGTGTATGCATGGATGCTTTTATTGTTATTTTTCTGACATCCTTTTTATTCCAGAGATTCTTGAAGTTTTAAAGAGGAACTTTCCTGTAAATTTTGATATTTCCACTTATGTGCTTTAAAAATCATTTATGATTAAATTTAAACCTTAGTTTTCATTGTTATATACGACCTTACATCAAAATAAATATTTAAACTGGTATTTTATATAATCTTATTTTTTGACATTTGAATTAAAGTTATATAGTTAATTATCTAATTTTGAGACATGGCATGTCAGCTTTATTGTTTTTTATTATTAACATAGTTTGGGATGGCGGTTGAACCTGAAAAAGAAAGAATTACAATATTTTCAAGTATATACACCTTGAAGTTAGAAGGAATACTAAGGCTCGTTATTTTTACTAGCTGATTTTAAATAATATTTATTTTACTCAATAATATTTGAACAAATAAATTGATATATATTATTCCTTTCAGAACTGAACAATTGCAGTATATTTCTCATTAATATAATCATATATGCTAATGCTCGCCACGAATATTAGATAGGAATTTTTAGAAATTTTGTTTAAACAGACGAATTTAATAATGCATTGTGTCCCTAAATAACTCTTTTTTAATAAATAAGCCTTTTTTTTATAAAACTAGAGACACAAAACATTTAAAAGAGTCAGCATTTAATTTCTCAATTAATTATCAGTAAAGTTTAGTCTTGATTGGCTAGATATTCATTAACTGGTGTCTCAGTTCAGATTGCTTTGTAACAATAGATTCCGCATAAGGTGCTGTTCTTACTTGTGGTGCGCATGCCCGTATTTTTGATACGGTGTATGTGCGTCTTTTAATGGACATTTTTTACTTATGTGACAAAGCAACGTACCGTTCATTTCATTATCTTTAGACGTCCACTTTCCTACTCAAGTGAGACATGCGCAAATATATCGCTGACAAAAAAAAAAAAAAAAAAAAAAAGAAATCGAATAGAAAGACGTTGAACCTCGAAAGCGATATTTCACAAAGCTTCGAGACGAGGAAGAATGTGCGTATTTACGGAATTTACTTTATTATCCAATGTAAACATCTGCTCATTGCATCTTTTTTCTCACCTCCATTTTGTAGAATTAAACCCATCCTAACGCATGCGCGGAGGATTTTAGAATCTAATGACAAATAATATTTTGAAATAATTTCATGATGATGATGTCGTGTCCTTGTTTCCACAGAAAGTGGTGCAGTAGCTTCTGAGGGTAAAGACCCCTGAGCACCCAGAGGACAGAAGTCTGACTTGGAGCTCAAATGAAGATAACACACACCTTTGCTTGCACAATCCTTTTTTACAGGGGGCACATTCACAAGCCTCACAGACAGAACACAGAGTAACAACCATGCCCGAACCAGGACACCCAGATCACGCGGAAGAAACTTTACCTCTATGCCAGGACGCCTGCGAATAATTTCATAAAACCACAATAAAAATAGATTGGATAGAGGGGTTTCATTTCTCTCGTAATGGTTAAATAAAATATTGATATCATAGATAATTTTAATACAGTTTTTTTGGGCAGAATAGCATTTTTTGCACACATTTGTATCTATCAAAACACATTCAGTGTTTTGGAATTTCTATAATACTATATTAGTTGATATACTAATATGTGTTACTTTATATTTATCTATCCATTGTATTCTTATCATAGCATGACCCAGGTAGCTTTTAAATCGTCAAACCTAAAAAAATAGCAACTATTCAAGATATGTATCAAAAAATAATTTTTTGAAGAAGAAGTATCCAGATTCTAAGGTCATATATATATTAATATGTATGTTTAGATAATTTTATTTATGGTGTTGCCATTTACTTATATAATAAAACTATACTACTTTGTTTCGTTCTAGGAAATACTAACACTCATAAAAAAAGAATACGCAATATAGCATTTTTCTCAAGGCTTAAAATTTCTTCCATCCTGTCATTTCGTCCCCATTCTTCATATTTTGACATTTCAAAGCGAATATCCTTGAGACGGCTCGTCTTTTGTTGCTTCCGAACACAAATGTTGCGTGTTTTCTCGCAGAAGCCTCGCTTCGGGTTGTTTTGTCTCGCGTCTTATACTCTTGGCATAATTGTAGCGAATGAGAAGTCATTTAGTAATTATTATGTGACCTTGCCATCGTGAGGAAGGTGTGGTTGCATTTGAAAAAATAACATTTATATAAAGTCCAAATATTACTCTGAATAAATGATTATTGTTTCAAGTCAAATGCAATGAAGTATTAATATAAAAACCACTTTAAAACCTAAATGAAGAATATTTTCGAGATGCAAAGCAATTGCGAGAATATTTATAAGATTTCAAGTAATAGCCCCCTGTGGCGATCAATTTGTTCTCTGGAAGACTGCCTTTTCTGGTTATTAAACTATTAATACGGAATTCATTTATTAAAATTTCACCTTGTTAAATGGAATTAATCTGGTGATGCTTAAATCTGCAACCTTGTTAACTAATTTACATTAACTTTTTCTTGAGCAAATTAAGAGTTGTATATGTTACTATAAAAATGTATAATTCCGTTATTCCAGAGAGTTTTTTATTATTTCATCATGCACCTTATCTTGATTTATCAGTTGTTTCATTGGATTTTTTTCTGTTTCCTGAAATAACGTATCACATTTTATGAAATAGCCGAATTCATGATTTAATGACGCAAGTCAGCGATAACCTCTCTGACGATGGTTAAATCTGTATTCGAATTAAACTTTTTGTTTGAATCCATAATCTTGGTCTCATTTTTATATCTTTTCTCAAACTGAATGGAAATTTTAGCGACACGGAGAAACTTTTTTTCTGACATTTCTAGTAACAATTTGGGTTAATTAGGTAAGAAAAGCATTAAATTAAATGCAACCATAAAAGTTTTTAATAAAATAGCCTAAAATATTCGCACAATGATTTACATGACATTTGCCTACAACAGCTACAAAATATTTGGACATTTGGCCTGACAGATTTAACGTACAAGAGACCCCTTTACACGACGGCTCTTCGGTGGAATCGAGTCGTGATCCTGAAACCTTCCAGTTCCAAAGCCGAGACCTTACCACCAGGCCACCGCGTCCCCATTCCATCCCAGGGGGCATAAGTTTTGTACAAGAAGCGAAGGCAAATTAGTGTCCATTCCCATACGATACAAGAGCAGACGAGAGTTAAAAGGGACTGAACTATTTATCCCCAATAATTACACACTGTGGTCTTCTGATAGGGATTTCTTTACACGCGTCGATTAAGAATATGAAATTATAGGTATTTTTTTAAAAGAATTCGCTTAACTTTTCAGATTTTTATCTTTTCTTTCGGTGTGTATGAACTTCCCAATTTAGGTATTTTTACCGAATTCATTGTCTCATTAGTTAAGTAAAAAGAAGTCAAATTGGTTCAGGAACTAAGAGAGCATTTAAAAATAAGAAAGCATGGGTTAAATTTAGATAAAAGTTAAGAAATTAATGAAGATTTCAAGTAGATGAAGAGATATCATTATATAGATACATATGTGTTAAACATTCCGTATGGACAAACGCATGGGATGTAAAAGCGGCTCAACATGAGAGGCGTTTCACTCTTAATGGCGGTTAAATTTAATCAAGCTCTTCATTAAAAGCTCGCGGAAAACAGGAAACTGAATTGCATCTTTATGAATTTATTTCGAGATGCTTAAAAAGAGGAAAAATTAAGCGCATGCGAGGACGAAACTGTTTCAGATGGCGGCTTTTTGTTTTAACTCTTAACTATGAACGCCCAGTAAAACTATTATCAATTCAGCGCAGTTAGGCAACCACAGGGACGATAAACAATTAGCAAAGCTATTATCAGTTGTAGGGACATCATGAACAAGGAGCGCTTAATAAAACTATTATCAATGCAATGGGATTAGAAATCCAGAGGAACGATAAATACTCAGAAAAACTGTTGTCAGTTAATGCGAGTTAATAAATTTGGAACGATAGCCATTTAGTGAAATTATTATCAATGTAGTGATAGTAAGCAAACACAGAAACAGTGAACACTTAGCAAAACTATTTATCAGTTAATCAGTGCTAAAAGTCAGGTACAATGGATGGTCATATTTTTTATCAGTTGATCGGTGACATGAATCAGGAACGTTGGATGCGAGAACGGTTATCCTTTGATTAGAGACAGGATTCAGGAACCATGGATGGTCAAACTATTAACGATTGGTTGGAGTTAGGCAACCAAAAATAAACAACCATATGTTGGATTGCATGTGAACTGTTGCAGTTTACACCTTTAAGTTCAAAATTTGTGCGGAAAATTTTTAGAATTCTAGATGTAACAAAAGGGGCAATGTTAAATATAAAGGAAGATGATTTCTCATTTCCACCAAAGGTTCACCAAGTGTTGTAATGATTTAAATCTGACTTAGTAGACCAAACTTTGTTCCGTTAGCCTGTTATGAAAATCTGGGGAGATAGCAACAGAGATGACATCTTCGTCACCTAATCGCAGAATAAAACGGAAAGCACAGTGCTGAGAATATTCGAATTGTTTCAAAGTAGGACTGTGGTATTTAATTTTGGAATCTGTGGAATTCTATTTTAATTATTGTTTCCTTTCTAATTACTTGTTGTTTTTCATTTATTTGTAATTTTTGCATGGCTCTTCTCTAGAATTCGCTTTCTTCTTTAAAAAATGAATGCCCTGAAACAAAAATATAATATTCAGCAATTTTTAATCGTCAGATGTATGTTTTCATAGTTAATTTTTAATATATGACCAACTTAATAAGCATAATTATTAAAAATGTATCCTTATAAGATTATTTACTCTTCTTTTTATTTCCTCGCTAAATAACTTTGTGATTCAAGATAGCGAAATATGAAAAGCTATGAAATTTCCAAGAAAGATTCTTCCTTTTCTGAATACAATTGCGATGGTGTCAACTAATTTCCAATACAAATGAATAACATTTAATTCGAGGAAATCGCGTCACATGATACTCGTAACTTTTATGAGAGTCACTGAAATGTTGGACTCGTGCCAAACATAGACATGTCCTTGGGAAGTATTGTTATTGCAACTTAGTCTATTAAATTTTGCTAATAGATTCCTAAATAAAAAAAATTGAGAATGGAATTTTTAAAAATTATATTTGTTTTTGTTTTCAAACACAGATTAACTTAAAAGATGCATCCATATAAATGAAATAGAGTAAAAGCTCTTTAATCGTTGGGATATGTTCCATAAATATGCTGCGAATACAGAAACCGTGAATGCGGAAAGGTAATTTATGTGGGATTATAGAGGATACGTTTCTAGGTGACAAAATAAAAAAAAACAAGTATAAAATCAATTTAATTGAAGTTTTTGAACATTTTGATTAATTATCTTAAGGCTTATGCAATGGTTTGAAGAATTTTGTCATTTTCTCTTGCTTGGCAGTTTTTAAAAGCTCCTCTCATTCAGACTGATACGCAGCAGTCGCATTAGCAATTTGCCTCTTAAAAAAAAGACTTCGTTCCATAGACGGACCAATGTTCCTAAAGAAATCGCAAAGCTCATTTACCATTCTTAAACCTTCACTAAGAATTTTCAAATGAAATCTCACGTTTCCAGTGCTTGTTGAAGCCTCTTCTTCAATGGGCTGTGAATTTTACATTTCCTCCAAGTCGGTTTGATATAATTTTTTTAAAATTTTGGTGTATTGATTTTTATGTGAATATAGGAAACGTTTGCAGGAGAATGCAATTTTTTAAATGTAGTTACGGATAAAATACATTATTGATATTTATGGTTTTGAATAGATGCTCAGAGCCTCTAGGGGTTATTCATGATTCTCAGCTGGTGGTTTTCTTCTGAATTTAAAATCGGCCTTCTGTGGCGACTTACACTGTTCCCGTGCCTTCGAAATAAGTTTTTACTCAGCAGGTAGCGCCCCCTGGTTGTTCTAAACGAAGCGAAGGAAATAAAGCTTTCAGGTGATTTAACAGACATGTCTGGATGTTGTCAGTCATGTCTTATAGTTCAAGGTTTCATTTGACGACAATCAAACCATTGCGCTCTCGTCAATAAAAAATGGAGGATTTACGCGTTAAGCTATTAACTTTTAGAAAATTGGATAAGATTTATTATCTTATCCTTATCAAAACGGATAGGCATCCATGAAACTATGAATTAATACATAAAAGTAGAATACCCATAGGATCGAATAAAAATACACTGAATGCCAAAGTAGAGATTTGTCAGATTTTGATTACAGTTCGTGTAAGCTTTTTTCAATGTCACAAAGATAATTTAAACAAAGGAAATGCTTTTCTGAATTTAAAATTTATATTTCTTTTTACTAAAAAAATATATTTTTTTTATGGCAAAACCAAAAAAAAAAAAAAGAGTTATGGTTTGATTATACATGGCTACAATTTTTCCTCATTAGAAAGCTTAGTGAATGTTTGTATGAGAATAGGTTTCATCAAAACAATTGAGGAAGGGTTTCGAAAGTATATTTTTATGTATTTGCTAGGATTTTATGTATGAGAATGGGTTTCATCCAAATTGCAAGTTATTGAAGGGTTTTGAAAGTTTATATTTTTAATGTATTTGTTAGGATTTTATGCATGAGAATAGGTTGCATCAAAACTGCAAGTTGAGAAAGGGCAAGATATGCTATAATGTGATTAAAACCTCAAACACCACTGAGATTGTGCTGAGATGGCGAACTTCGAAGGCACGAACTCAGTGGTGTTTGAACCTCAAACACCACTGAGATGGCGACCTTGATTGCTAAAAATGCAATCAAAATTTGACTTTAAATCAATCATATTTTTAAGGCATAGTTTCATGTATTTGTCTCTTAATAGAAGCTTTAAGAATCGCATAATGACATTATATTTAATCACATTGATATTTTCACTTCAAATGGCAATTACAGAAAAGGCGTATAAATCTTATTATTTTTCTCACTATACAGTTGAGTTTCTTCTGAACTGAGCCGTCTAGTCAGATTTGTATGCAAATGAAAGATAAATAATGTCGTGCCGTCATACAGCACTCACTTTCACAAAAGACCGTCTTCGAAGCTGCTTCATAAAGCGGAGTAGTCACCTTTTTCACTTTCGCTGCAAATAATTTCATTGAAGATGAGGTAACACCGTGGCGACCTTGATCTCCATTATTATCTCCCATCTCCTTCTGGGCCGAAGGTTACGGCTAATTGCGGTTCCACCTTTTCGAAGAGCGTCGGACAAAATGAGCCATATATTTGAGAAGGGCGCAGTCGCTTTTTTTACGAGGGTTTGTTTCGCTTTGTAATTGCTTACATTCTGCGGTGGACTTTTGTTTTCTCAGAGTTGCGACGATGCTTATTTTACGTAACTGCCTCCTAAACCTGATTCAAAAATACTGAAGGACGCAGTTTTTCCCCCCACTTTCTTTGTTAGTTAAATGCGCGAAACCAAGGAAGTGTGGGCTAAATGGCTTTAATTGTGTTTGGATTTTTTAAGCTGGTTGAAGTTCATTTTGACAGACATCTCGTTAGTCAAATCTCGTTGAAGTGTTTAATGTATCGCTCAAGTTTCGGTGATTAAAACTGAATGCCGCATTGTTCAAAAAAGTAATCACAGGCTGTTACATCATAGATTATTTAATGCATAAATTTATCTTATTAACACATTGAAGGTGGGGAATCTTGACGAAAGTATGTTAGGTAACGCGGATCAAATCGTAGTACGACGACTCCCGCCTTAAATGTGTTAACTACTGTTCCTATCCCTTTGACTGTTTTGCCCGAGTACCATACGGGCATCGATTTATCGAGTTTTGATAGTTGTAAACAAAAAGTAAACCATTCGTAACGATTACAATTCCATATTAAAATGACTTCGAATACGTAGATAAGTCAAGTATTCAGTGTATTTCCATTTGAATCAAAGTAAGAAAATATTCTCAAAATAGAAGATGTCATCTTGTTAGATAGTAAAGAAAATGAAACAGTTAGAGGGCTATACGGGAGATGGATGTGTAGTCAATGTATAGTGCGTAGGCGCTTTACCCATAAACATCTCATATTGGGAGAAAATGCGTCTATGAGCAACAGCTGCCAAGTTAAATGAACTATTCTCCCCATTTTAATTGGCTGCCCTGTCTTTAATTCTAATCTCGCCCGTTTATTTACCTACACTTCTTCAACATTATAAGACCTGGTGGGTGAAAAATACTGCGCAAATATTTTTAATTTCTTAAAAGCTATTAGTTTTTTTTTTACTTGCATTTAGCATTCCTTTCCTTCTTTTTTACTTTTCAAGATTCCACTGATTTTGTGTTCGTGTTTTTTCATGTTTTTCTACCTCTAATCTTATATTTTAATAAATGAATTTTTAAAAAAAAATCTTTTTATAATTTTATCACCTGATTGGCGCAGTATAGCCAAATATGTTTCTTGCGCCAAAAACCATCACAAAACCAAACTTTTAACTACTGTTATTAGAAAAACAAAGTTTGACTAAAATGTTTGCTATATTATAGATAGATGAGAGGACAAAGAAAACATTTGAAATATCAGCATCTAGTTTTGACAATCCTTTCTTAAAATACATTTTCACGTTCGTTTTCGCAACAATTTGTTTTGGTGTTTTATTTTTAATAGAATATTTTAATAGAAATGTGCTTCAGTTCTCTCAAAATCTCAAATTCGAATTTTTTGACGATTTGCTGATCTTTTTCTATATCACGTATACGAGAAAGTAAAAAATTAGGTCAGCATTTGTTTTTCACTTCAATAATTCAAGATTTGCATTTTTACCAATCGTTTGAAAGTGTATTTTTTAGCTAAAATTTTGACGTTTCTCAAGATGGTTTATCTGCTTAATCCTTTCATTTAATTAAGGCATCCGAGTGCATTAAAAACACTGGAAATCAACTGAATTGGCGAATTTTTTTACATTTGTTATTTCTTGTAGTTCAGACGTTCCTTTTCCAAAATACTTTATCTTTACTAGGAAAAGGAAGGCCTGATACAGGGTCACAGATTTTTCAGCTAAAATTTATCTTTCGCTTCAATTTTCTCAAAACTTTAATTTTCATAAAAATTCTTCGTCGTTAACATGATATTCCATAAACTAATAGAGGTATTAACGTAAAAATTTCAGCTTGCGTTTTAAATAATATTAGGCAATGAAATGAACCAAAACTTTTATTGTTGATGAAATACGTTTTCATTCATAGGTGTTTTTAGAAAAATTAAGTTGTGGATTTTTGAAAAAAATGTATATATACTTATATTTTTTGCCATCACTTCTGTGCATCTCAAACTTTTTCTTAGAGTTTGGTTCATTTCATTCATCATTATATTCTATAACTTGTGTGCAAAGAAAAATAGGATGGCTGCATTACCATTTTGTGTAGTGTTAACTGTTTGGGTAAAATTTCAATAAAACTTACAACAAATTTTCAAAATATTATATATTATATATTTCTCACATTATATATTTCTCAATATTATATATTTCTCAATATTATATATTTCTCACAATATATAATATTTTTAAACAATTCGGTTGCATTTATAGCATTTTGTATTATAATTGATAATGCATCTAAAAACCATAGTTTTAAATAATCCAATTTTTTAAATTTTTCCCTTCGAACGTTGTTTCATACCTTAAAACATTTAAACCCACACACTTCAATCGCTTTCGAGGTTCAATGGTCTTTCTATTCGTCGTTCTATTCGAAATTTTTTTTTGTCAGACGATATATTTGCGCATGTCTCACGTGAGTAGGAAGTTCGCTACCATTTATGGGTAGAAACTGTGGTTTGGAGGGCTTGCCCCAATTTCCACTGGGTTGCAGCGAGTGGGCGCAGCGAATCACGCAGGAAAGAGCCAGCGCGCTCGTTTCCCTTTCTGTCTCTCGAGTGTTTTGATTATTAATTGAGTGGCATCGGATTTGATCTGAAGATAAAAAGGAAAGAAGGAGTTATTGACAGCGATCCTTTTTTATTTTTGCCTTTCGTTTGGTTTATGTACGCAAAGGTGTGCGCTTATTCTTGTTATTTCATAAGGGCGATTAAGGTCATATTTTCGTTTTCTGTATTATGTTGATTATAAATAAAGTATTTGACAATTGAAAGTCAAATTGATTGAGTATTTTGTAAGTGACATTTGAAATGATAGAGTGATTCAAAACTCGGTTATCTTATAACTGAGACAGTTTATATACTGTTTGGTTAGGTAAAAATTAAGGTTAAACATTAGGATCAAACCCCTCTTTATATTTAAAAACCCTAATTTAGTAGAATTTAGTTTATTCTTAGGTATATTTTTACTTTCTCGTGTACGAAGAATAGGAAAAATATTGTAAATATTGAAAAAAAAAATCGTGTTCGAAATTTTCAAGGATATTTTAGGGAATCTTGGTTTTAAAAAATAAATTTATGACATCATGTCTGTCATTGACAATTATGAATCAAAAACGTTTTGAGCTAGACGGATGAAATTTGGTATTCAGACTGAAACCATTGGAGATTTCTATCGAATTTTGGGCAAAATACATTTAATGTAAATCCGTCTGTTAAGTTAACACAATAACTATAAAACGAAGAGAGCGAGATGGA